>JAUDYJ010000006.1:89646362-89723862 GCA_030761175.1 Masticophis lateralis | reverse complement strand
TCATTAATTAATTGGATCTTCTTGTGTGGACCTTTCACACCCAACAATGTCCTTCAATTTTGCCTATTTCAGTCCCTTTCTCATGGTCCCGCTAGGAAATCAGCAAAATAATCTGTCTTTATGTGAAAAATTGGTGGGGGCTTGATGGCAGAAGCAGAGAGACACGAAGGATAGTCAGTTTCTAATAAATATTCTGTCTTCCTGACAGCTGACAAGGTCAGTTGGTAGGGTTTCTACATCCTGCAATTTAAATCTTCATTATTTGCTCCTATTGTGTTCTTATGAGAATTTGTGCTTACCTGAATGCAGAGGTAATGATTTATTACGAATATGTCCTGCTCTTTTCTTGTTTTGATAGCTTTTTGGTACGGTCAGGTGAACAATCAATAACTTGCTGTCATTGTGTTGTCATTGCTGTTGTGTTACTTGAAAAATGTGAAGGGTGCTTCCCTAACAGCTGGTTCTTGCATTGTTCCAGGGGTGAAATCCAGCAGGTTCTGACGAGTTCTGGAGAACCGATAGCGAAAATTTTGACCAGTTCAGAGAACCAGTAGTGGAAATTTTGAGTAGTTCGGAGAACCGACAAATAAAATCTCTGGCTGGCCCTAGAGTGGGAAGGGAATAGAGATTTTGCAATATCCTTCCCTTGGAGTGGGGTGAGAATGGAGATCCTGCAGTATCCTTCCCTGCCACGCCCAACAAGCCATGCCCACCAAGCCTTTATTATTATTATTATTATTATTATTATTATTATTATTATTATTATTATTATTATTATTATTATTCATTTGACTTAATCTTGCAACGATTCTTCTTCTTCTTCTTCTCCTCCTCCTCCTCCTCCTCCTCCTCCTCCTCCTCCTCCTCTTCTTCTTCTTCTTTTCTTTTCCAGTCATCAACAATTATGAAACTTTCTCTGGAAAGCTTTGGGGTGGTTTTTTCTTGTTTGTTTTTGAACAAAAAGTAAAAAAAAGGGGGGGGGATCCACAACCTGTCAAAGCAAAGATGTTCCTCACACTTTACTTGGCTACGATCTGAGTTGCAAGGCCCCATCACGCAAAGAAACAAATTTCAAAATGATAATTTTTGATAACAGTAGGCTCCCAGGGATGACCAAACAGGAGATTCTGGTCAGGGGACCATGGAAGAGTGAAAACTATACACAATGCACGCAAGATAACACACACACAACAAAAACATGGCTGCTCCTGCCTTCTGGCAGCTCTTCTCATACATGCACTAGGAACAGGCTCCTCCTGTTCCTCTGCCTCTCTGCTGTCAGCCTCTGGAGGCTCAGAAGTTCATGCATCACTCCTCAAGGGCTCTGGCCCCATCTCTGCCTCCGACACAGAGCCCTCATCCGGGGCCTTCCCCAGCCTCCAGGAATGGCCTTTTTTTCCCCTCAGCCTCATCACTTTCCGACTCCGCTGCCAGCTCCACAGGCTGCTGGCAGACCACAAAACCCCTTTTGTGACCAGCTGAGCCAGAAAGAAGGAAATATAGGACAGGATAGGGCAGGCGGGTGGGCGGAGCCAGCTGATTGTTAGAACTACTGATTCACCCAAACCGGTCTGAACCGGCAATGACCCACCACTGGTTGTGTGATCTCCTTTTGCGACCTTCTGATGAGGCAAGTCCATGGAGAAGCCGGATTCACTTAACCACCATGTTACTAGCTGAACAACTGCAATGATTCGCTTAACAACTGTGGAAGGAAAGGTTATAAAATGGGGGGGGGGGGAACTCACTTAACAAGTGTCTCACTTGACAACAGAAATTTGTTGAGCTCAGTTGTGGTCGTAAATCGAGGGCTACCTGTACAGATAATAGAGTGTATCATGAACATAATAGCCTTCAGATTCGCTTTTGAAGAAGGCACCAGGGAAGAGAAAACTTAATTGTGTTAATAGGTTAGAGGGGGAAGAAATGGATTTTCCAGTTTCTTTCAATTCAGCAGTAAATCCTTTTCTTAAACCTATAGATTTTCGTCAAGTGAAAATTACTTACTTATCAAACCAAACCTTTATTTTGATTGCAAACCAGATTATCCAGTGAAGGCAGCTCAAAATTACTGGGAAAAAAAGGGGTAATTGTTGGTCAGGCTGCATCCAACATTTTTGCATAAGCCAACCGAGAACATCAGGAAACAATTAGCCCAGATAATATTTAGTGCGTGAAGATGCAAAGGAACATTGTAGCGACAACGATGAGGATGTGGCTGAAGCTATGGGATTCCTCTGCAAATATCTGGATGGGGAGAAGGAGGAGGAGGAGGAGGAGGAGGAGGAGGAGGAGGAGGAGGAGGAGGAGGAGGAGGAGGAGGAGGAGGAGGAGGAGAAGAAGAAGAAGAAGAAGAAGAAGAAGAAGAAGAAGAAGAAGAAGAAGAAGAAGAAGAAGAAGAAGAAGAAGAAGAAGAAGAGGAAGGCAGAAAGCTCGTATGCTTTCTGAGCATTTATGGCTGAGGAGGAAGTGATTAATGAATTTTGCGGATCCCGTTAAATTTTTTAAGAGAGCTTCAGGCTGCCTCAGCCAAAAGCTTTTAAAAAATTGACATGGTGCGTTTGAATTCCCCTCCTTTCTCTTCATCTCGGGAAGGGCTTCCAAAAAGCCATTTCATTGATGGCCAAATCCAACTCAGCTCTTTGAAGGATCTGAGGAGATGAGATGATCGCTGTGCCAAGTTTAATCACCAGAGAACTTTGGAAAGCTTCTAAGACATCCGGTTCTACTCTGTCTTTCTTACGATCAGCTGGCGTACAGATAATCCTTGATTTGCAACAATTTGTTTAGTGACCATCCAAAGTTACAATGGCACTGAAAAAAGTGACTTATGACCATTTTTCATACTTATGACCTCTGCAGCATCTCCGCGATCATGTGATCTAAATTCAGATGCTTGGCAACGGGTTCACATTTATGACCGTTGGTATTACTCCCATCTTTCCTATTACCTGTCTCCTTGTCTTCTTAGGACCATAACTTTGTTGCTTGTATCTTCCGATTTATATTGTTTTATTTAATAAAACCTAGCAGTGAGGACAATGAAGCTGTGGAACAGCTTGCCTTCAGATGTTGTGGGTGCTTCATCACTGTTTCATTACCTTGCTTTAATACCTCATTTCCTATCCCGCTTCATTTGCTTTAACTTACTGTTCTTAGATGCCTACAGCACGACTTCAGGAATCAAGAGACACATATGTTATCAATTAAAACAAAATTTTAAAAAAGGAAAACCTGGCTTTGCCAATTAGCCTGGGGCCTTGGCAGCGGTGCTCAGTTTTGCAGGTACAATAGGTGGTAGATTAAGGCAGTCGATGCTACCCCTGTACCAATCTTTGCGTCAAGGTTATGTTGTGGCCTGTCGACTGCCAGCTCCTCCAGCAGCCGAATCAGAGGAGGGGGAGGGGGCGTGGGAGTCAGCGCCAGCATCAAGGAAACCTGAGTGCTCCGAGGGGGAAGAAGGAATGGAATTGTCAGAGAGAGAGAGAGGGAGGGAGGGAGGGAGGGAGGGAGAGAGAGACAGATGGAGCCTTGGCTGTCTGTAAGCCCTCAGATGGAGAGTCAAAAGCCCCCAGGTCTGGAGGTGACTGATGAGAAAGGAACAGATGGGTCCAGTGGCTGACACGCGGATGCGCAGAAGACAGAGGAGAGGAGAGCAGTGGAAATCTATGGGCCAGTCCTTGGGATGGAAGAGCCACCACTGTTAGCAAAGTCCCATCCTAGCTCTGGGGATAAAAGGCAGGGGGCAGAGATAAATACTGTAGATATGGCAGACAACTATTCATCTCCCTGCCGGACAGACTTGTTAGCCTGCTGTGAGATAGAAACTTTTTGCCGGGGCTACTGGTGCTCCTAATAAAGGAAACTTTGAGTTAACTTCAGGGGGTTTGTCATGTTTGGGGAACTGGGTCAGAACAGGTTCTGACTAACGAACCCAACCAATTCCACACTCCGAGATGTTCAGCTTTCTCTAAGAGCAGTTTTGTTGTGTACATCATTTCGGCACAGAAGAAAACAAAACCAGCTCTAAATATTTCCTGCGGTTTCTGTACAATGAGAGAATAGATAATGCCCTCCTTCATTGTTACAAGTCATGCTGTCCGATTGGATGTTCTGGCGCCTGTTTGGGAACTCCCTTCAATCTCTGGCCAGCACCTGTTCCCACGGGACAATCTGTTGTTGCTGTCTGGTCTGACATTTCAGACCTCCCCACTCCCCCCCACCCAATTTGTGGCAAGCTAAGAAATGGAAAGATGGATGCAAGTGTTAGGGTTCCAAGTCATACATCCATTGCAAGCAAGACTCTGAGGTACTCGAGTTCCTCAAAGATTACTTTTATTGGAAGCATCATATTGGTGGCGAAAACCGACTCTGAAACTCCCACAGTGTTCACCCCATTAAAAGTGAAAGTTTTCCTACTTTCTCAAAACAATCCATCACGTGGTCCAATCATTGTGTAAGTGCGACAGGTGGCATCACTCCACCTTTTTCCGACAAGGTGTGAGAATGTCCTTGGTTACCAGGAGAAAGTATTTTATTTTGGTTACAAAGCCCCCTTTATCTCAGATCCCCGCTTTTTGCCCTTAGCTCCAGTGTGGAAACACTGAAGCAGACAAAATGGCTTCAGTCAGGGCAACTTCAGGGTTGACTGACATGCAACAGGCCTGATCTGTTTTGAAGTTGACAGTCGGATCCCCCTAGAACAGAGGTGTCAAACTCAAGGCCCAGTGGTCAGATCCAGTCCACGGGGTGCTTAGATCTGGCCCACGGGACCACACTGGACACAGCAAAGCACCAGCCCACAGTGCTTCCGCCAGCAAAAATGTTTTCACTGGCAGAGGGTTGCAGGAGGCCCTCGCAGCTGAAAATGAAGTTTGGGAACTCATTTTTGCTGACAGACCACTTAGGCCTACAGGCACCCCCAATACAAGCGACGTTGAGCTCGCCACATACCCCCCACAGAACCCCGATGCGGCCCTCAATGAAATGGAATTTACCACCCCTGTCCAAGAAAGTGAAAAGCACCTGGAAAACATACCTAAACATTAATGAAATTAAGCACACCTAAACATTAATGAAAGCCAGGATCTCCTCTATCTCTGGGAAGGTCCCTTGGGCTTCTGGTGGTTGACACTTAGCTTTTTGCTTTTGGGGCCTGCTATTTGTTTTGTTATTGGGATGCGGTGGCTCGGCGGCTAAGATGCTGAGCTTGTCGATCAAAAGGTCGGCAGTTCAGTGGTTCGAATCCCTTGTGCCGCGTAACGGGGTGAGGTCCCGTTACTTAAGATGCTGAGCTTGTCGATCAAAAGGTCGGCAGTTCAGTGGTTCGAATCCCTTGTGCCGCGTAACGGGGTGAGGTCCCGTTACTTGTCCCAGCTTCTGCCAACCTAGCTATTCGAAAGCACGTAAAAAATGCAAGTAGAAAAACAGGGACCACCTTTGGTGGGAAGGTAACAGTGTTCCATGTACCTTTGGCATTGAGTCATGCCGGCCACATGACCACGGAGACGTCTTCAGACAGCGCTGGCTCTTTGGCTTTGAAATGGAGATGAGCACTGCCCCCTAGAGTCGGGAATGACTAGCACATTTGCGCGAGGGGAACCTTTAGCTTTAGCTTATTTGTTTTGTTAATATTCTTATATTTATGATTTTAATTGTAAAGCCAGAGTTGCTTTTCAGGGTGACGTAATATATAAATAAAAGGCCTGTGGGTTTGCGGGTCTGGAATTAGCTTTCAGCAGGTAAACTGATCCCCAACAAATCAAGGTCAGAAGTGCAACGAGAAACAAAGCATCAAGCAGCAGAGTGGAAGTGAGGTAGGACATCCGGTTCTCCAGAATGGAGTTGCAGTTCCAAGCTACAGAGTTGGACTTTCTTACTGATCGTCAGAAAATGACAGCTCCCCCACTTCTTTTTCCATGACATTTAGCCTGAAACACCTGCTTCCTGTGTTAATACAAAAGGAACAGCTGGACGGCTTCCTGATTTCAAATTGTACGTTGTTCTCTGACATAAAGGGAAGGAGGGGTTGGTTTATTACGCTTGCGATACATTTCTTGCACAACTTCAGCTAGGAGGATGTACAAGGAAGGGCCACGTGGAAAGCCTGCATTGAAAAGCCACGCTATATTCAGATTTGAATTAACATACTTTCTCCATCGCCATAGAATTCCTGGTTGTGACATGTCCCTGATATTATGATTATAGGGAGACTGCATATTTAATTGGCTCAGACTAAGAAGAAAGAAGGCCTAGAGTGGAAAGTAGCCTGTCTGTCTGTTTGCCTGTCTATCATTTTTCTATCTACGTATCATCTGTCTATTGTCTGTCTGTCTATCTATCTATCTATCTATCTATCTATCTATCTATCTATCTATCTATCTATCTATCTATCTATCATCTATTTCTCTATTTCTCTATTTCTCTATTTCTCTATCTATGTATCATCTGGATAGCTGAGCAGACTAAGAGCCTGGATAGCTCAGCAGACTAAAAGCATTGTGATTAACACCAGCTGTCTGCAATTACTGTAAGTTCGAATCTCCCCAGGCTCCAGGTTGACTCAGCCTTCCATCCTTTCTAAGGTAGGTCAATTGAGGACCCCAGTTTGTGGGGGCTGTAAGCTGACTTTGTATAAAATATACAAAAGTATGAAGGCTATTGCTTAACGCGTTGTAAGCCGCCCTGAGTCTCCGGAGAACGGCGGCATATAAATCAAATTTTTAAAAAAATCTATTTGTCTGTCTGTCTGTCTATCTATCTATCTATCTATCTATCTATCTATCTATCTATCTATCTATCTATCTATCTATCATTTCTCTATCTACATATCATGTCTGTCTGTCTGTCTGTCTGTCTGTCTGTCTGTCTGTCTATCTATCTATCTATCTATCTATCTATCTATCTATCTATCTATCTATCTATCTATCATCTGTCACTCGGCTGGTTTTCATGTTTAAAGTGGGAGTAGAACTCATAATCTCCTGGTGATTGCCCCAGTGTTGCCCAGCCAGCTTTCATGGCTAAGGTAGGTCTAGAAATCAGTGTCTCTCAGTGATTGGCCCAAAGTTACCCGGTTGACTTTTATGGACAAGGCAGGACTAGAACTCACTGTCCCCTGGTGATTGGCCCCAAGTCACTCAGCCAGCTTTCATGCCTAAGATGGTACTAGAACTCACAGACTCCCATTTTCTAGCCTGTTGCCATAACCACTCTCATGCCACTTCATCTCTTAACTTCTTAAAATAAAAAGCGATCCCTTGACCAGCTTTTTTCCTCACATCCATAAATGTCTATAAAATAACGGTTAGCTACTTCTAAAAACACTTGAAGGATGTGCAACACCCATAGTTATTCAGTTCATTTAAAGGTGTCTGTACGATGTGATAAAGAAACACGTTTTTTTAACCATTCTTTCGAATGTCTACAGCCTTGTAGCTAAGCTTGTCTTAGGGCTGTTTCAGGTCCCAAAACCAATTAACTAGATACAGAACAACAAAAAACAAAAGAAAAAAGAAAAATGCAGAATTTTATGCCAACATCTGCATGGCTGTGGATTGATTTTCTGCAAGCCCAAAAGGTTTTTTTTTTTTTTAATAATAATAAAGTAAATAAACTCCTCCACAAACAATTTTCAAATGTAATATGTACAACTGGATGGCCCTGGATCAAATATCGATCCGATTTTTAATTTTTTTTTTTTTAATTTTGTCAATACTGTAAGTAATCACTGTTCAGACTGATGAAAAAATACGGAACAGGCAGGAATCTTGAGGGTACGGAAACATATAAAAAATAATTTGAGAGCTTTGGGGAGATTTTGAGCAGAGCTGAAATCTAGACACAACTAAAAACATTGCTCCCCGCTGAATTCAGTGGGGGTTATTTTTAATAAGATGTAATAAGCTATCACACGCCAAGCATATTTTTCAAGACAGTCTTAACTTTTAAGATTGTCCGAAAGAGACTAATCAAACTAGGGGGAGGAGTCAAGTGAGGAATTAGTCTGGTATCCTTACGTAGGCACAAGAGTTCACCTACTGTCAGGGTTCCAAGTAACACCCTCAATGAAAGAAGACTCCGAGGCCTGAGGTTTCTCAAAGTCCAACTTGATTAGAGATGTCATATTGGCACATCTGGGAAAACCCAAATCTGAAAGTTTCCAGGTTTTCCCCACCCAAAGGAAAATCCAGGTCCCTGCCTAGCACCCATATGTCCATCATATGGTCTAATCGAAGCACCGTCCCAACTGGAGATGCCTCCCAGTCACACCTCTCCAGATGCAGGGCAAGATGTCCTTGACTCTCTGAAAAAAGAATGTTATTATGACTACATATCACCCTGGCTCCATAAATCCCCCCTCCCAGTTTCCCACAACTCTCTTTGAATGCCATTGAACCTTATCTAGTCTGTTCCAGCTGCAAATTGCTATTCTTGGAAGATTCCTGTGTAAAAGACATAAGCAATAAAGTAGCTAATTTAACTCGTCATGTGTGGATCTGATTGTTTCTGCCTATAACAAGGATTTAGGTTTTTTTTTTTTAAAAAAAAAATGTGTTTTGTCATTATCATCAACATCTGCTTTTAATGACCCCATAATCCCTTGTGAGGTGGAGTCTGGGCAACTGAATGGAGGTGAGTGCTTACTGGCTGGATGCCCTTCCTGTTGCCAATGTGGAGTTTTGTTCAGTAGATATATTCTCATTGTGCCCAGAGAGAGAGAAAGAGATCTTCGCCTCTACCCAGGATTGAACTCACAACCTCCTGATTGTGAGGTGAGATTGTGATATCTCTAAGCCACCGCACCACTCTAAAAAACAAAAAATGTTTTGTATTGTGCCTAATTTGAGCAATGATACTGCAAGTCAGTTTCATATAATATATCAACCAAGCCATAATATGATTAGAATCTTTTTTTTTTTTACATAGCTATTTGAGGGAACTCCATCAATAGTGGTTTGTTGAATCACTTAATGTGCTTAATGAACTTCAAGTATGTCATTTTTAGAAAGAAATAAAGTCCACTAATGCATCTTGGTTTCTCATTAGTACAATGAAGATAATGTTAAGAGTCTGAATTAAGGGTCTAAGTAACTGTCATGAGACTATCCAAGAAATCCAAGTTATTAAATTGAAGAAAATTTGATTATTGGTTTCTTTTAAGCGGTCTGTAATCTCATAACTGTCTCAAGGAAACAATAACTACGTTAAATTATTATTCTTGTAAAATGAGCCCACAGAGTCTCTTGCAAACTTGTTGTCCAAAAAAATCTACAATTCCAGAGAGATTCCTTTGTTAAGGTAAAGAGTTGCATCCACATCAGGGGAAGAGTATGAAAATAGTATTCAGAATGATAAAAGGGTATATAGTTGGAGACACAAGGTACAGTATCAAATATCAACAGTTTTAAAATGAAATCTAAGGCTGAAGATTCGTAATTCAATCTCTTTCTTTTTGAAAGTTGCTTAGAAATAGGAAATAGGATTAAATCATAGTCATCGAAGGAAGGAAAATGAATGTTTTCCAACTGTTACAGCCAAAACTTTCTTAACATCTGAAAGTCAAAATTTTCCATGCATTGAATATGGAATTTTAGGGGGATTTGTTGTTGTTAGTTGTGAAGTTGGGTCCGACCCACCACAACCTCATGGACCATGTTCCTCCAGGCCGTCCTGTTCTCTACCATCCTCTGGAGTCCATTGAAGCTCACGCCGACTGCTTCAGTGACTCCATCCAGCCACCTCGTTCTTTGTCATCCCCTTCTTCTTTTGCCCTCAATTCTTCCCAGCATGAGGCTCTTCTCCAGGGAGTCCTTCCTTCTCATTAGGTGACCAAAGGATTTGAGTTGCATCTTCAGGATCTGGCCTTCTAAAGAGCAGTCAGGGTTGATCTCCTCTAGGACTGACCAGTTGGATGGCCTTGCAGTCCAAGGGACTCTCAGGAGTCTTCTCCAGCACCAGAGTTCAAAGGCCTCCATTCTTTGGCACTCAGCCTTCTTTATGGTCCAACTTTCACAGCCATCCATTGCAACTGGGAAAACCATCGCCTGGACTATACGCACTTTTGTTGGCAGGGTGATGTCTCTGCTTTTTAGTAAGCTATCTAGATTTGCCATAGCTTTCCTCCCCAGGAGCAAGCATCTTTTAACGTCTTGGTTGCAGTCCCCATGTGCAGTGATCTTGGAGCCCAGGAAAATAAAATCTGTCACTATCTCCATTTCTTCCCCATCTATTTGCCAGGAATTGAGAAGGCCGGATGCCATTTAGGGGAACAGTGGCTAAAATATTCTTATAAAAACAATATACAACATCCTTCTCCTTCTGGAAAACTGGTCGCAAAACCCATGTAACTTTGGTGAAATTATGAGAATTCCACCAGGGCTGGAAAAATTGACATTTAAGAAAACACCTTTCATCTCAGTATACCAAACTTGCAAAAATCAATATTTGATATGTTCAACTTTCTACTCAGGACTTCAGGATATCCACCAATGAAAAAATCTAGTACCAGAATCTTCTCTCTCTCTCTCTCTCTGACCTTCACCCACAAAGTGAACAAGGATTAAAGGAAGTCCTAAACTTAACAACAGTTTGTTTAGTGGAACGGAAGGATTTATATGCCTTCCAGACAGCTGGTCATCTGCATTCTTTTTACAGAGTCGTTGAGACCACTTGGAGGCTTGCCCAGTGGTGAAATTCAAATAATTTAACAAGCAATTCTCTGCTCTAATGATTGGCTGGGTGGGCGTGGCCATGGTGGGCGTGGCCAGGTGGTGGGATAGCCTCCTGTACCCCCCTGGGAGCAAAAATGGGCTGCGGGGGAGGGGGACTCTCTGCCCCCCCCCATGCCCCGTTTTGGGCCTAGTAGGCCTCCCTGAAGCCTTCTGGGAGTGAAAACGGGCTGGAAGGGGCGGGGCCAGTCAGAAATTTAACTACCAGTTCGCCCAAATCGGCCCAAACTGGCTGAATCCCACCACTGGGTTTGTCTGTGTCCTCAGAGTCACCTGAGTAGATGCACAGCTCCACAACACGGTCCTTTCAGAAGTTCCAAGAAGGCCCCACGCCCATTTGCACCACTCAGATGACCCCGAGGACCCAGAGAAACCCCCAAGTGGCCTCAGTGACCCTCTAAAAAGGATGCAAATGACCAGCTGTCTGCAAGGAGTATAAATCCTTCCCTTCCCCCACCACCCAGGCAGAGCTGAAGAAGCTTCTTGGATGAGAAGCGAAACATCTTCAAAGACAAACAAGAAAGTCCAGTTGCCTCTTTGGGGGGAAAAAAAAGCACTTTTGGGAATCCTTTGGAGGTGTTATGCTGTTTGTATCCCAAGTGCTTTAATGCATGTTAATTTCTTCTGGTTCCCTGTTTATGAAGGAGAGTCAGACACGTTTCCCCCTCTTCTCCATAAATCAAAACATAGTCTTAAAGGTAGGGGTTGCCTAGCAACTGTGTCATTAAAATTATCTGTCTGCTTGAGCCAGATGAAAGTTTCATTATTATTTTTTTTTTTAAATTCCCACTGTGTGTCACATTCCTCCCCGGTAGGTAATAATGAGTCTCCTCAGAGTTACATTTCCCATCCAAGGGATCTTAAGATTTAAATCTTTAAATTTGCTTTGATCGGAGGCCGTAATAAAAATTACAATGGCTGGGATGGTTTCTTTCTCCCTGAGGAGAAAGACAGATAGGTTTTGTTTTGTTTTTTTTCCCTTCTTCTTCTTCTCTTGGATGAAAAACAACCACCATTACGAAGCCTGTTTTTGTTTTCTTTCTGGACGAAGCCTTCAAACCTATTTTTCCGTAATTTAAGGAATTAGGGTTAGCGGCTCTCTCTGAAACAGTCTTGGACACCCCAGGCATTTTTATGCAAAGTAGCTATGGCATTGCAGCTGCCTTCCGCAAATCTGCAATGCTACACGGACCCGTCTGAGCTTCTGTGAGTTTCTCCCTCGTGCCAAATTTTGCCTAGCAGGCATTTTAGATGACAGCTGAGCGAGGTTGCTTGGCTCCCGATACGTTTCGACATCGGTGCAAATATGAGGAAAAGTTTGCAGAAATAGACAAACATGGGAAGGGTGGCGGGGGTGGGGGGGGCAGCTGATAACGTTCAGGCGGGAAGGATTGCAAATGGTGCGTCAGGAAAAAATGCAAAAATGACTTCGGTTGAAGCCATGCTTCCTTCTGCTTCATGTCTTGGTTGCCATTCAAGAGGAAGAGGGGGGAGAGCATGGGGGAGGGAGAAGCCTCTGACGATCAGGCAGCTCAGCTGGGATCGCCAGAGGCTTTTAAAGGCATTTTTCCTCCCTACAGCTTCCTCGGCTGAAGAGGTTGCAAAAAAAAAAATGCTTTTAAAAAGCCTCTGATGATCAGGCAACTCAGCTGGGATCACCAGAGGCTTTTAAAGGCATTTCTTTTTCCCTACAGCCTCCTCGGCTGAAGAGGTTGCAAAAAAAAAAATGCTTTTAAGAGCCTCTGATGATCAGGCAACTCAGCTGGGATCGCCAGAGGCTTTTAAAGGCATTTTCCCCCTACAGCCTTTTTCGCTAAAGAGGTTATTTAAAAAAAATGCTTTTAAAAGCCTCTGATGATCCCAGCTGAGCTGCGCGATCATCAGAGTCTGTTTGTTTGTTTTTTTTTACTTCTAAAAGCATTTTTTTGGCAGAAGAGGTTGTAGAAAAAATGCTTTTAAAAGTAAAAAAACACAAACAGTCTCTGATGCTTGCATGACTCAGCTGGGTATGGTGGGGGGGTGTGCAGAGATTTTTGCTACCGGTTCTCCGAACCACCCGCCACTATCACTACCAGATCAGGCGATCCGGTTTGAACCAGGAGCATTTCACCCCGGGTAACATCATCAGTGCTAGAAGGGAGGGGGGTTTGCAGAGAGGAGGAAGAGGAAAAGGAGTAAGAGAAAGAGAAAGAGAAAGAGAAAGAGAAAGAGGAGGATAACAATGACAATGAGGTCTTTGGTCTTCTCTGAGCTTGGTGATTTTCTTACACACATTCCATTACCTGACTCCGTAACATTATCAGTGCTACCGATCAGCACATCAGCCCTGACAATGTTCCCTTAGTGACCATTCAAAGTTACAACAGCGCTGAAAAAAAGTGACTTATGACTGTTTTTCAGAGTTACAACCTTTGTATTACATCATACTGTGTCCTGATTGGTTAGCTCTGTAGCCAACGTCCTTAAGAGGGAGCTAGGAACATGGTTTGTTCTCTTTGCTGTTCTTGCTCTCTGATATCTCTGTATGCTACTGTTTGCAAATCCAGAAGAACTGTTTATTGTGAATGACTACAACGACTGGTAAGAAGACTTTGTTATTGGATTATCCCCGGACTGTCATTTTGGCTGTCTCCTGCTTTATATGTGTATGGCCTGGACTGTTTATTGGACTGTGCCTAAATATTTCCTGAAAGTAAACACAACTCAGTGCATCTGTGTGTTGACTGTGTTTATTCGTAACTACTCTCAATTGCTTTCATGTTCACACCCGTGCTACTCAAGAGTTATTCCTTAACACGTCTTCTATATATTGTGCTTCAAATGTTATAAGAAATAGTTTTTTAAAAAAGAATTGAAAATCCCTGATTGTTGCTTCTTGGTTAAAAAAAAATTAGAATTCAAGGACTCATGATTCACGGAGTAGAAAAATTATTGGTCACAGAGTCTAACAGAGATGAATCCATTATTTTATTATTCATAAGTGATTTATTGTACCCCAACGCATGCAACATCTGCTAATGGGTCAAACGATGGCCATCAGAAAGTTATCTAAAATTGCTGATGGGATTTGACACAAATGCTTGCATTGCCCATCATTGTCCCTTCACCACAAGTATTTTAAATATAATTACTGCCAAACTCGTTCATTATTCTTTCCAGAGAAAGTCAAGGTAGGATTATGTATGCAAAAATATATTTCAAGGGCACATCGCTGGCAACCGAAATCAGCTAACACGAACCAACTTACTTAGAACATTCAATCCATTTACCTGGGGTAAATTTGCCATGACTTAATTAACGGTTACATTAATTAATTATATGGGGGGGGAGGAAATTTGCATAAAGACAGGGCCTACAGAGTGTGAAAGGAGGAAAACTGGATTATGATTTTAAAACCACTGTATTTTTCAGAGTATAAGACGCACTCCCCGCCAAAAAAGAGGGTGAAAATTTGGGTGCGTCTTATACACCAAATCTAGCCCCACCCCCACCCCCCAGAAAATGGGGCACACGGAAGTGGCAATAGGCTATGGCAATCCCTGCAGCCTGAAACAGCTGATCTTCGGGAGGCCGATCCAACCAACAATCAGCTGCTTGTGCTAATCAGGCTGTGCTGAAGTTGAAATGGGCTGTTTGCTGCAAGGAGGCAAATTGCTGGGAGGGAGAGGCAGATTTTTTTTCCCCTTGTGCTAATCAGGCTGTGCTGAAACTGAAACTGAAACAGGCTGTTTGCTGTTTGCTGCAAGGAGACGAATTGCTGGGAGGCAGAGGCAGATTTTTTTTCTCTTGTTTTCTTCCCCCCAAAAGATAGGTGTGTCTTATAGTCCAGAGCGTCTTATACTCCAAAAAACACCGTATGTAGGCCTCAGAATGATAGTAGGTAGGCCTCAAATAGATTGCTAATATGTATTAGAGTGTTAACTAAAATGATTTCCTAAGAATAACACAATATTTGTAATCAGCTATGCTAAAGCAATTTTATAACATGTATTTGCAAAAAGAGGCTATTTTGGACTAGGAACATTAAGAAGCATTGGAAATAAGTAACTGACCATAGCAGATAATAAGAGATTTCACATGTACATGCAAGTATGTGCTAATTGATGAAGTACAGCATGGGTGACATTCAAATATTTTCCTTACCAGTTCTGTGGGCGTGGCTTGGTGGGGGGAGGGTCATGTGACTGAGTGGGCGTGGCCAACTTGATGTCACTCATGGCAAGGTGGGGCAGCACCACCCCGCCAAGCCACACTCATCAAACCATGCCCACAGAACCAACAGAAAAAATCAGCCAAGTCTCCTACTCATGTTCGCTCTGTGTGTATGAGCCCGAGAAGGAGGAGAGAAGCAGCCACATTGAATACTGTGGCAGAGAGAAGCCTCCATTCACAACGGAGCTGCTGCTCCCTTTATGGTCCTCCCTCCCTCCCTCCTGGGGGGGTCAAAGTACCTTAAAGGGAAAGGCAGGTTGCCTCAGCTCCCTTCCAAACAGGCTCCCTTCCCTTTGCTGCGAAGGGAGGAAGAAAAGTTTGGCCAGGTCTTCTCTTCCTTCTCGGGCATACACACAGAGCAGAAGGGATGAACAGCGAGCAGGCAGGGTGAACTGGGCCGATCAGGGGTGGTTTTTACCAGTTTGGTGAATCACTTCAAATCGCCGCTACTGCATTGGGGGGGGGGTTCAAAAATTTTTACTATCGGTTTTGTGGGCGTGGTTTGGTGGGCGTGGCACAGGAAGGATACTGTAAAATCTCCATTCCCTCCTCACTTCAGGGAAAGGATACTGCAAAATCCCCATTTCCTCCTGATCAGGTGGGACTCAGGAGGCAGAGAATAGATGGGGGCGGGGCCGGCCAGAGGTGGTATTTGCCGTTCTCCAAACTACTCAAAATTTCCGCTATCGGTTCTCCAGAACTGGTCAGAACCTGCTGAAACCCACCTCTGTGCTACTGATATGTGGCATCCAATCTGAACCGGTCAAATTCCACCACTGAAGTACAGGAAAGTAACCACAATAAAATTTGATTTACTGAGGGGCTGTCTAAATAAAGGTATAAAAGAAAGAAAAAGGATTTCAGGAATAGCCATAGCTATTCCTTGCTGGACCTAGCTATCATCTCTGGACCTCATTGCAATGGGTTATTGATGTAAGTAATGTTAGGATGGCTTTTCATGTTCCAAATTGTTCATGAAATAACCTTCCGAATTTTAAAACTAAAAATTGTTTATTGTATTACTGTCTCCTGTTTCTTTTATTGGAATATTTTTATGACAAGAGTTAACCAAAGATTGTAAAATTGTGCCCTTCTTAATTTTGCATGGGTTAGAAAAGGAGATTATGAAATTTACAACTGGTGGCAGAATTCTCAGATCCCTGTACTCAGTCGATGTGTATGGGAATAAAAGATACTCAACTGAAGTAGGGGTGGTAATCACTTACTTTCCCTACTGGTTCACAAATGTGAGCGCGCACGTCCACGCATGTGCCCAGCCTAAAAAGATGTGCCTAAATAGCATGACTTGGGGCCAGGCCCCCACCTGTGCTTTCTGCTACCGTTTCTGCTACGGGTTCTGGCGAACCGGTCTGAACCAACTGAATGCCATCTCTGAACAGAAGTGTCAGCGTTCCAGAACAACCCAACTCCAATCAAAAACTCCGAGACAGGGATCATCTCAAATCTTCCGTTTATTAGAGTACATATACAGGCACATCTGGGAAAACCTGAATCTGAGAGTTCTGAGTTTTCCCTCAGTAAATCAAAACCCCAAATCCGGCCCCTCCACCCATCAGTCCATCACATGGCCCAATCATCATCTGTTCCATCTCAAGACATCACTCCAACCACTCCTTCTCCAGATGCAGGAACACCATAACCTTGACCGAAAAGAAGAATGCTATTATGTCTGACTACAATCTCTCAACTAAATCCCCCCCTCCTACTTTCCCAAGCGCAAAAAAGTGGCAGTGTGGAAGCTTCTGGAATTAATATGGCTTCCTAAGCTGACAAGAAGTATAGAAATAGCAGTCAGAAGGCATGATGAAAACTCCTTGATTGCTCAATACATAGTACAGGGAATCAGCATATTGCTAACTCACTATTGAGTCAGCAACATGCTGATTCACTATACAACAGCTCCACTTCTGCTGACCTCTGTCCCCCATGCTATATCTTGCACCCTACATATGTTCAGAAGGAATACCTACCCATGGGCCACCTCTGAAGATACCCATCTTCTGAATCTAAAAATGTTATCAGAGAACACCATGATAGGTGATAAACCCCAATGCAGAAACAAGATCACAAACTTTGTTTGCAACCCTGTGTATGTATGTATGTATGTATGTATGTATGTATGTATGTATGTATTTATTTATTGGCTCACGCTATTGATTGCCGCGTGGCACTTTAATATTAACTTGATTTATCTCTGAGATTTTCCCGACTCTCAATTTGTCCGCGGAGAACGAAATTACAACCGCTTGCTTTTCTTTCGCCATGCGACCTTCGACCCCCTCCCTCCCTGAAATTTTAACTGCGCCGTATTAGAAAGATGTGGCAAGTCTCCAAAGTGCAGAGTAGAGAGCATGGAGTTGTATCTTGCTTTGGAGATGTGCCAGCTGTCAGCTGAAGTATCTGGGGGTAAAGCTTTGATTAATCCGGCTAATCATATGCAGCATTTGGTGCCATGAAGCTGAAATATTTTCTTTTTTCCTGCTTTACCAAACAATTCAGCAGAATGGATCCACAAAGCTTTCCAGAGAGCAAGCAGATGCTGAACGGCGAAATAAAATAATCTGATAAAACAGTAGTTATAAAAAAAAAAAAATACAGTGCAATGGAAATCAATACTCTGGAAGTGTAGAGTCAACATCTAAATATAGACACGTTGCCACCCCCATAGAAGGTATCTCTATTCCCGCCTTCTCTTTTCCTCTTTTTTTAAAATAAAATAATGAAATAAAAAATAAAAATAATAGAATAAAATTGAAATAAAAAATGAAATGAAACAATATAATATAATATAATATAATATAATATAATATAATATAATATAATATAATATAATATAATATAATATAATATAATATAATATAATATAATATAAATGTAATATTAAAACAAAATATAAAAATGAAATAATAAAAAATAAAATAATAATGAAATAATAAAAAATAAAATAAAATTTCTATGACCCGCAATTTAGGATTGAAGAAGGGCCTATGTCAGTTCCTTTCCAAATATTTCCTGTGCAGTTTGGAGAACCCCCAAATCCCCCACTCCTGACTGGCCCTGTCCCCCCCCCTCCCTGTCCCTCCCAGGAGTCCCCATTCAGCCCGTTTTGGATGCCGGTAAGTGCAGGATGCATGGGAAATCTCGGGGAGGGCGAAAAACGGGCCTACCGGAGGTTCGGGAAGGCTGGAAATGGGCCTATTTCCGGCCTCCAGAGGGCCTCCTGGAGCCTGGGGAGGCCATTTTTGCTTTCCCAGAGGCTCAAGAAAAGCCTTCGGAGCCCAGGGAGGGCAAAAACAATCCCCTCACCATGATACAGGAGGCCACGCCCACCTAGCAATCAGGCAGAGAACCCCTTGCTAAATTTTTTGAAGGCCACCCCGGTTGTATTTAAGTGTCCATGGAGATTCTCAGTCATCCAGATCATGGTTGGACTTTCTTTGTTTTTCCTTGAAGACATTTCACTTCTCATCCAAGAAGCTTCTTCCATTTTGTTTTTCAGGCAGAACTAAAGAAGCTTCTTGGATGAGAAGCGAAGCATTTTCAAGGGAAAACAAAGGAAGCCCATCTGCCTCTCGAAAAAGCACCTTTAGCTTGTGTTTAAGGTCGCAAATTAACCATCGTTGTTATTTGGCGTAAGCATATTTAATGCAGAGAGAATTGACATGGCAAAATGGTTGAAGATTAGAAGCAGGGAGAGCGAAGTTCAAATTTCAGGGAGGTGATTTGAATGAAGTTACTGTCTCTGCAATAATATAAGAATGACCTCTATGCTTTGAGCTCCAGTGGAAAAAGCGTGACTTGAATGAAATAATAGCTATGCAAAAAAAAAAACCCACCAGCCTTCCTTATTTCCCTAATATTTTTCCCACTGTTTGCTCTCAAATTAATTCTTCCAGATTTGGCACTGTCCAAGTTCTCAGCTGCTTCACAAAGTCCCCTATTCTTTCTTTTTTCTTTCTTGCCTTTCTCTCTTTCTTTTTAATCATGTTTCTTTGGTCCTCAAATTTCTGCCACCGTTCTCCAAATGCCTGGCCAGGGAAAACAGAGATACTGAGAGCATGAAGTTTATTTTCTTTGGTCTCGAAAACCACCTTCGAGCACTTTCAAAACTTTGAGGAGGATAAAATTCCTACAACATTTCACACTGAGGCCCCAAGTAAGTAAATTGCCCTGCAGCAACCAGCAGGTTTCACAATGGACTGTGTTACATTATTTTATTTTGTGGTGTGAGCAGGCCTGAGTGATGGAATTGAGAGAGGAATCTCCAGCAGTTCACAGCTTTCAGTCAGTGGTGGGATTCATCAGTTATAACAACCGGTTCTTTTCACGCGCCCTCCGGATGCCGGAAACAGGCTCGTTTTCGTACATGCAGTACTTCCGGTAGGCCCATTTTTCACCCTCCCCAGGCTCCAGATTCTTTCCTGGAGCCTCCAGGAGGGTGAATATGGCCTTTCCTGGCCTCCAGGGGCCCTCTGGAGGCCGGAAATAGACCCATTTCTGGACTCATGGTATTTCCAGTAGGCCCGTTTTTCACCCTCCCAGAGGGTGAAAAACGACAATGACAACAATAATAGTAAGAATAAGAATAAGAATAATAGCCCGCTGACAATCTAAACTGCTGACTTTGCAATGACAAAGTTGAAACTATTTCACATTTAATATGTGAGTGCAGCAAAATCACGCAAACTGATTACAAAGCTAGACACAATCGAGTTACTAAATTAATTCACTGGCCATTATGTAAAAAATATGACTTACCTGTATCCAAAAAAATCATGGGAACATAAAGTGGAAAAAGTTGTTGAAACTGAGAAGGTAAAGATCTTGTGGGACTTTTGAATAAAGACAGATCATCATTTGGAACACAACATGCCAGATATCACGGTTGTTGTAAACCGAATTTATTGATATCGCTGTACCAGGGGACACCAGAGTCGAAGAAAAAGAACTGGGAAAAATCATGAAATATCACGATCTGGCCATCAAAACTACGCGGTTATGGATGAAACATGTGACAGTGATACCCATTGTCATCGGGGCACTTGGTACCATGTCCAAGGATTTTACATCAAGAAATTGCAGCTTCCTGCAAAAAAAATGTGCTATTCGCATTGTACATTGTACATTTTAAGAAGATATTTGGTTGATACCTAGGACGCTGGCAGCAACCGGTATCAATCATTAGCACCAGCCAATTGTATTTATGACACATTTTAAAATGTTCAGTTGACAGTCTAATGAATAAAAGAGGTGATGGTGATGGTGATAATAATGAGGAGGAGGAGGAGGAGAAGAAGGAGAAGGAGAAGGAGAAGGAGAAGTGGAGAAGATAACAAAATACAAAGACCTACAAATAGAAATAGAACTGTGGCAAAGGCAGTACGAATAGTCATAAGCACCCTGGGTGCAGTCCCAAAACAACTGGAAAACCACTTGAACACCGTCATTGGTATTGACAAATCTGCCATCGGTCAGTTGCAAAAGGCAGCTTTACTCACAACAGCTTACATCCTGTCTCAATATCCGTAACACCATCGAACATCCACATCTGCCTATTCCTTGGGTCCTTGGGAAGGACTCCGTAGGCGAATAAAGAATGCTGAATTCAGTCTGAACATCTGGATGACTCTCCAACGAACCATCATAAACAATAATAGCAAAATCCAATTACAAGCTTTTAATTAAGGCATGGGAGAACCAGGCTGACTTAATTAATTAACTGATCCGCCAGACAGCCTAGGAACCTCTGAAAATATTATTGAAGAGGGGTATTTGAAATGTCTCTATTAATGATTTCTGCAGTGCAGATAGCATCTGTATGTAGGGACACGTTTCAGCAGCTTGGTGGAAGATCAGAGTCAATAAAAACATTTGGTGGACTACATAGAAATGGAGTTTTCCCCTTTTTTCTATTCTCTCTCCTTCTGGCTCGCCTTGTTAAAAAAAAACACAACCCACCCACTCTTCCCAAATAAAATTCTGATCATCTTCCCGGGAGTCCAAATCCAAAGTCATGTTACCCCCAGCCTTCTTTTCTAAAGAAAATTGGGTTTTTTGGACAAAACATGATGGTAAAAATTAAAATAATAATAATAATAAGGACCAGGCACGAGAGTCAGCTTAACAGATAAATGTAATTCCAATCTCTTGAAATACGGAGAATAGAATAGAATAGAATAGAATAGAATAGAATAGAATAGAATAGAATAGAATAGAATAGAACAGAACAGAACAGAACAGAACAGAACAGAACAGAACAGAACAGAACAGAACAGAACAGAACAGAACAGAATATGGAAAGGTGTGGAGTGGAGTGGAGTGGAGTGGAATGGGATGGGATGGGATGGGATGGGATGGGATGGGATGGGATAGGATAGGATAGAATAGGATAGGATAGGATAGGATAGAATATGGAAAGGTGTGGGGTGGAGTGGAGTGGAGTGGAATGGGATGGGATGGGATGGGATGGGATGGGATGGGATGGGATGGGATGGGATGGGATGGGATGGGATGGGATGGGATGGGATGGGATAGGATAGGATAGGATAGGATAGGATAGAATAGGATAGGATAGGATAGGATAGGATAGGATAGGATAGGATATGGAAAGGTGTGGGGTGGAGTGGAGTGGAGTGGAGTGGAGTGGAGTGGAATAGAATAGAATAGAATAGAATAGAATAGAATAGAATAGAATAGAATAGAATAGAATAGAATAGAATAGAATAGAATAGAATAGAATAGAATAGAATAGAATATGGACAGGTGTGGGGTGGGGTGGGGTGGGGTGGGGTGGGGTGGGGTGGAGTGGAGGAGAAGAGAAGAGAAGAGAGGAGAGGAGAGGAGAGGAGAGGAGAGGAGAGGAGAGGAGAGGAGAGGAGAGGAGAGGAGAAGAGAAGAGAAGAGAAGAGAAGAGAAGAGAAGAGAAGAGAAGAGAAGAGAAGAGAAGAGAATTGGGAGGGACCTTGGAGGTCTTGTAGTCAAACCCTGCATCACTTCTGACAAATGGTTATTCAACATCTTCTTAAAAATGTCCAGTGTTGGAGCATTCATGTCTTAATATAAATAAAACAGTTATATAATATTACAGTAATATGGGTAATCCTTGACTTACAACGATTCATTTAGTGACCGTTCGACGTTACCACAACATTGATAAAAGTGACCTGTGGCCGTTTTGTCACAGTTATGACCTGTGCAGCATCCCCATAATCATGTGATCCTAATTCAGATGCTTGCCAACAGGTTCATACTTATGACCATTTCCTCCGGTCCAAGGCCATGTGATCCCCTTCTCCCAAGCAAAATCCATGGGGAAAGCCAGATTCATTTAACAACCGGGTGACTAGCTTATCGACCACAGTGATTCACTTAACAATTGTGGCAAGGAAGGTTGTAAAACTGGGAAAAACTCATTTAACGACAGAAATTTTGGTCTCGGTGGTGGTCGTAAATCGAGGACTGCCAAACCCTATTAGATTTCTGTAGTTTTAGAGAGGGGAAAAAAAAGAACCTTGATTTTCTCAGGGTTTTGCTCCCTGATCCAGTTAAGTAGGAAGGACTAAAACTAATCCTTTTTTTCTGGATGTAAAATATCTGCTTTTTTCAGAGAACAATGGACCCAATGCAGAATTCTCGGGGGGGGGGGAGGGGAAAAAAATCCTGCTATTATACAACTTCACCACCAATTTACAAACTGAGCTCCGTGGGTCTTTCCTTGGCCCAGGTCCAAAAATATCTTTACAAGCTGCTCTGTTTCTGCTGGAATGTGTTGCATTGATTTTGGCAGAGCCCTGGTAGTTTTAGTCAGAGAACCTGTGTGTGTGTGAAAGAGAGAGGTGGGGGGGGGGGGAGAGAGAGACAGAGAGACAGAGAAAGAGAAACACAGAGAGGGGGTGGGAAGAGAGGGAAACAGAGAAACACACAGAGAGGGAGAGAAACAGAGAGAGGAGAGAGACAGAGAAAGAAAGAGAGAGAAACAGGGAGAGAGACAGAGAAACTGAGAAACTGAGAAACAGAGAGAGAGAAAGAGAAACACAGAGAGAAAAAAACAGAGAGAAACAAAGAGAGAGAGAAACAGAAAGAGAGAAGAGAGGGACAGAGAAACACAGAGAGAGAAACACAGAGAGAAACAGAAAAAAACACACAGAAACAAAGAGAGAAACAGAGAGAGAGAGAAGAGAGAGACAAATAGAGAAATAGAGTGAGAAAGAGAAACAGAGAGAGAAATAGAGAGAGAGAGAAACAGAGAGAGAGAGAGAGCAACAGAGAGAGAGAAAGAAACTGAGAAACACACACAGAGAGAGAGAAACAGAGAGGAGAGAGAGACAGAGAGAGAGAGAGAATTTGTGTGTGCGTTTGTGTATATGTGTGTATTTTTGTGTTTGTGTGCATGTGCGCAAGAATAAGATTTAAATATGTCAATAAAGCTAACCGTGCAAACACTGCTTCTTTGTCACATTCCTCACATTACCCAATGAAGATAATACCAAAGATGATATATATATATATATATATGTGCTTGGATAACAGCATGAAGGCCTTTTCAAAAGAGCTTAACAAAAAATAACAGAGTTGGAAGGGACCTTGTAGGTCATCTAGTCCATCCCCCCGACCCCTGCCCAAGCAGGAGACCCAACACCATTTCTGATAGATGGCAGTCCAGTCTCTTCTTGACAGAGCTCAACCTTAACATCTGGAATCCTGCCTGGTCATTCCCATCTTCTCTGCATCTACCAAAGAAATGGATGTCCTGCTAATCTTTGCATCCAGTCACCCAGCTCAGTACTTGATCCATAGACGATACCTGAGGAATCCTCTACTTCTGTTCTTGTGGAGCCAACTAGCATAGCTTGGTCTATTTCTTGAGTTTTGCTTTGATATTTACCCAAGGAAGCCCTTATCTCCTTCCTATATGATGAGATGAGATGAGGGCAATAAACCAAGGGAATAGCTTGCCTTCAGAAATTGTGGGTGCTCCGTTAAGAAAAGATTGGAATGTCTGGAATGGCATTGGCATACAGTCTTCTGCTCGTGCATGGGGTTGGACTAGAAGTCCTCCAAGGTCCTTCTCTTCTCTTCTCTTCTCTTCTCTTCTCTTCTCTTCTCTTCTCTTCTCTTCTCTTCTCTTCTCTTCTCTTCTCTTCTCTTGTCTTCTCTTCTCTTCTCTTCTCTTCTCTTCTCTTCTCTTCTCTTCTTTTCCCTTCCCTTCCCTTCCCTTCCCTTCCCTTCCCTTCCCCTCCTCTCTTCTTCTTCTCTCTTCCCTTTCCTTCCCTTTCCCTCTCCTCCTCCTTTTCCTTTTTTCCTTTCCTTTTTTCCTTTCCTTTCCTTTCCTCTTCTTTCTTTCTTTCTTTTTTTCTTTCTCTCTCTCTATCTCTTTCTCTTTCTCTCTCTCCCTTTCCTTCCCTTCCCTTCCCTCCTCCTTTTCCTTTCTTTCCCTTCCTTCCTTCCTTCCTTCCTTCCTTCCTTCCTTCCTTTTTCTTTCTCTTTCTCTTTCTCTTTCTCTTTCTCTTTCTCTTTCTCTTTCTCTCTCTCTTCTTTCCTTTCCTTTCCCTTACCCTACCCTTCCTATTCGATTCTATTCCCATTCCATTTTTATTTCATTGTATTCTAATCTACTCCAGTTGAGTTTCCATTCCATTCCATTTCTATTCCATTCCATTCAACTTGGGTTGGCAAATCTTCAACTCATCAAAGACAGATTGAATTCAGAACCTCCACAACTTAATTTGGACTGCACAAATTCTCTGGAACATCAGACAAGTGATTGGCACAGGGGATCGATAGCAGTTCAGCCATAAAAGTCATTCTGTTGAGGGTCTCATTACTGGCCTTTGCGGTAACTTTATTTTATGTTGTCTGCTCAACACAATTTCTCACAGCAATAAACCAAAGTGTCTGCTGTTATCTATCCACTTTATCTATCAAGAAACATTTCAAACTTCATGGAAGAGCTCCCTTATGTCTAGAAAAGTATTTTCTATTTTCTTTTAAAAAAAAATGAAATCATTTTGGGATTAATTTTCAGACCCGCAGAAAAATCAGCTCAGCATTGTTTTTAAAAAATGGGAAAAAAACCTCCAGTGTTAAGGAATTAGTCAATATGGACAAATCGGTGCTCATTTAAATGTATTCTTGTAATCAACAGAAGTCCAGATTCTCTGGGAGCACCAACATGGAAAATGTTGATCCAGATTGTTATTGTTAGTTGCGAAGTCGACCAATTGTGATCCCATGGACAACGTTCCTCCAGGCCTTCCTGTCCTCTACCATCCTTTGGAGTCCATTTAAGCTCACACCGACGGCTTCAATGATTCCATCCAGCCACTTCATTCTCACGCCTTCCTATCTCAAGTTACGGATTCAGGATCACTTTTAACAGTCTTGTGATCTTGGCAACAGCTCCCAGGCTCTCTGGCCAGCCATTTTGACTACTATAGACCACCATATCTGGAAGGCAACAAGTAAAAGTTTTTTTGTAATGGACCAAAATGTTAAAAGTTGAATGGATTTGCAAAGCTTGAGGTTTAACCAAACCTGGTTGTTTGTTAATTTGTTAACAATTAAATTGTTAATCCAAGTTTTGTAGATATGGCATTGCCCTTTTATTGTGATTAAGATTCTTCTCTCTCTCTCTCTCTCTCTCTCTCTCTCTCTCTCTCTCTCTCTCTCTCTCTCTCTCTCTCTCTCTCTCTCTCTCCTTCCTCTTCCTCTTCCTCTTCCTCCTTCTTCTTCCTCCTCCCCGCTCCACATTTTACATCTTTTTGTTAAAATGTTGGAGTTTCTTCCCACTAGTTTTTCTTTAACTGTATTTTTTAATTCTTAATGTATTCTTGCTTTCCCTGGACTAAGCTCTGAACCAATTAAGATCGCTTTGAGCTCTCCCTTGGTTCAGCTCAGTGGTGGAATTCAACTTGTTTTACTACTGGTTCTGTCAGTGTGGCTTGGTGGGCATGGCTTGGTGGGCATGGCAGGGGAAGGATACTGAAAAATCCTCATTCCTTCCCCACTCCTGGGGGAAGGCTATTGCAAAAATATAAAATAACAAAAATAATTTTTTAAAAATAACACCAGCTGTCTGCAATTACTGTAAGTTCGAATCCCACCAGGCTCAAGGTTGATTCAACCTTCCATCCTTTCTAAGGTAGGTAAAATGAGGACCCAGATTGTGGAGCAATAAGCTGACTTTGTATAAAATATACAAAAGTATGAAGGCTATTGCTTAACGCATTGTAAGCCGCCCTGAGTCTTCGGAGAAGGGCAGTATATAAATCAAATTTTTTAAAAAATAATATATCCATTCCCACCACACTCTGGGACCAACCAGAGGTGGTATTTACCAGTTCTCCGAACTACTCAAAATTTCCGCTACCGGTTCTCCAGAACCTGTCAGAACCTGCTGGATAGCACCCCTGGTTCAGCTTTCAGAAAGGCTGCAGAAATGAACTGCTAGAAAAGGCCTGCACAACAAGCAGATCCTAAAGCTTTGATGTAGCTGTCAACATTTCTTCAGCATCATCAATATTTGCATTTACACATGCCTAATTCTCTGAGAATTTACGTAGTGGACATGGTGATTTCGTTTTATTTATGCCCTTAGAGATTAGTTGGATGGAATGAGATTGCTTGCCCAAATTAATCCGCTAAGCTTCCATGTCTGGGGAGAAACTTGGACCTGAGTGTCCTCAGCCCTGGTCCAAACATCTTAAGGTTTTCCACTAATTTGGGTTGAGACTAAGTTAGTCACACTAAGCTTTTGCTGAAGTCTGTGAGACAACTTAAATCATAATCAGCTTGGCTAACTGATTTCAGAATTATTGGATGCCACTAAATTATTCTTGAATCATCTCAGTACATCTAGACCAACTACTGAGGATGTTCCTCATTCAATCATAAAACATGAAAGTGTGACTACAGGAAAGACATTTAACTGTAAGAGAGATCAGAGGACACCCTCAGAAGCAACTACTCTCAACTGACACATGTATTTTAATCACTGTAATAATTAGGGAGTGGGAAGTATGCCTTAGCTGCTAAGATACCAGAACTGAAGTAATATAAAAGGACATTTGATCTTAATCCTCTTCAGCTTCTTTCACATTAGAACTCTGCAGATCCTATGGAGAAGAACTTTGACTCTACCATGTCCAAGGCAAGGATTTTAAATCTGTAATGAAGTTCCTCCTTAATTCCAGGTTGCTTCTCTCCTTGATGAGTTTCCATCCATTGCTTCTTGTTCTGCCTTCAGTTAGAATTGGCAGTTACCTACAGTTTCCCAAATCTGTGTTTTTACGTTTGTACAGTATGACTGGAAAATTCAGACCTGGTTGTGGTCCGCCAGCAGCCTGAGGACTTGGCAGCGGAGTCGGACAGCAATGAGGCTGAGGTAGAACAGGGGCCAGTCCTGGAGACTGGGGAAGGCCCAGATGAGGGCTCTGCGTCAGAGGCAGAGATGGGACCAGGGCAATCAGGGAGTGATGTGCGGACTCCGGAGCCTCCAGAGGCTGACAGTAGAGAGGCAGAGGAACAGGAGGAGCCTGTTCCTAGTACATGCATGAGAAGAGCTGCCAGAAGGCAAGAGTAGCTACAGCAAAGAGGATGACTTGGGAGTAGGGCCAAGAGATGATTGGCCCCTCCCATAAGGCTTAAAAGACCAGCAATGGCTCTTGGGCTCTTAGTTGGAAAACAACATTGATAGACTTGTTCTTCTCTTGCTGCACTTATCTCTGGTCGGCGTCTTCTGCTTCTGAACTTTTGCCAAGAGAAGCCTTTGGCAGTTTGCCTAATTATACCAAGGTTGGTGATTAGACTGAAGAATTTGTGTTATGAAGAATTTGTTTTAATTTAGTTTGGACTACACTGAGAATGAGTTAATTCTCAGCTGTTCTAACAAAGTCTGTTTGTTTTAGAACTGTTTGCGTCTAATACTACCTACTTGGACCCGGGTCACAACAGACCTCCTTTCCCATACCAAAGGGTTTTCTGTCCCTCAGAAACTTCTGGCTTTAACCAAAATGATGATCTGGCCCTTGACAATGAAAGCTCTGCCCCTTTTGTATATGATGTCACCCAGGGGTGGGATCCTACTGGTTTAACAACCAGTTCACTTTGTGTATGCTTCACATGCATGTGCCAGACACACGCTGTGCACACATGCACATTTATGAGAAAACTCACCTTCTGGATGACCGCCGGCAAGGAAAACAGCAATCCACTCTGCCGCCCCGATCAACTGGGCTTCAGAAAAGGAAATAGAGGTGAGTATAATGCAGGGGCGGGCAGGCAGGTTCACTTCAAAGATGGAGTGAACCGGTTCATTCCCAGATGATTGTCGGAGCTACAGGTTCGCCAGAACCAGTCCGAACTGGTAGAATCCCAACCCTGATGTCACCACACTTGCACACTCCTCGTGCAGATTATTTACATCCTGGATTTTTGGTACCTGGTTCATTTTGAAAGTGACTTTTGACACAGACACAGACACAGACACAGACACACACACACACACACACACACACACACACACACACACAAACACACTCATTCTTACAAACAGGCGGGCCTGGCCTAATCTTCCCTTTTTAACTGTTTCAAATCTATCCTAAATTGGGTGTTTTAAATTATTAGGCCAAAATATTTATTATATTCTAAATGTTTTTAACATTATATTATATGCACTTCATCTGACTGTTCACCGCCCTGAGTCCTTCGGGAGTAGGGCGGTATATAAATTTAATAAAATAAAATAAAATAAAATAAAATAAAATAAATAATAAATGTGCAAAACAAGAATGGGCTCGTGCATATTTGTAACCTACAGTTTTTCACAGTCTAGTCTGCAGTCTCATTTTCTGAAGTCGTTCAGTTGGAACAGAAGCTCACGAATAATGAGAGCCATTTGTACGTGTGTGTGTGTGTGTGTGTGTGTGTGTAGGTGTGCACCGTATTGCATTAGAAATGATCTTACTGCCTTCTGCAAAAATGGAGTTCACATTGAAATGGAACCATGAAGAGGAAAATGTATAGATCAATGTCTAGACTTAGCTTGCAATATTTAAGGGTACTTGTTTTTTTTTTTTTAAATGCATAAATAGGAACTTTCAGCAGACCAAAAAAAAAAAAATGCTAAACTATAAAATGCATTATCACCTTATTCTAAGGATAATGTGAAATGGAAGACAGCCCAGGAAACTTTCAAATTTGGTTATTGACTCTAAACATCTCAATAGCTGCTAAAATAGCAGTTTACAGGGTGGTCCCTTGTGCTGGATCTAAGCAGCCCACGAGCCAGATCCAGTCCATGGGCCTTGAGTTTGACACCCTTGCTTTAGACCAGTGGTCACCACCTGGTGGTTCACGATAAAAATTTTGTGGTCCGCAGAAAAATTATTTGCATTTTTTATATTGCACTAAATCAGGGCTCCTCAAACTATGGCCCCTGGGCCGGATATGTGCAATGAACATTTGTGTTGCTACAGAATCTCCCCCTTCGGGGTCTTTTTGTGTGGGTCAGAGGAGGACAGAAATTCTGACTTGGGGTCTACTTCGGCCTGGGTGCGGGGTTTTGGGTGAAGGCTGGAGGCTGGAGGCTGGAGGGAAGCACCGCTGGTGACGAAAAGCCAGAGGACCTCGTTCCAGTGGGATTGTCTCATGGCCTGGAACTGGCTGACCGTCTCAGCCCGCTGATCCTCCAGGCACCTGTACCTGGCCTTGCACTCCCACAGGTCTTTCCTCTGCTTGGAAAGCCTATGCTCCTAGTCCTCGGTGAGGTGCTTCTGCTGAGCCTTCTTCTTGGTCAGATCCAATTTGAACTGAGCTGTTTTGCCAACTCTTTCTCATGGTGGCTGCTTAACTCCAGCAATTGCTTCCTGTTGGGCCCTAAGGAGCCCAGATGGGGAGGCGAGGAGAGGCTGGGAGGGGAGGGGCAAGTAGAGGCCAGCGAGGTGCCTCTTGATATGAGTGACATCAAATTGGCCATGCAAGGGGTAGGTTCTACTTATCTTTACTACAGGTGCGCAATGGAAGCGTGCGCTCACTTCTGCACAGGCCAGTGGTAGGATTCAGCCAGTTCTCACCACTTCGGGAGAATCAGTTGTTAACTTTCTGAGCAGTTTGTCGAACTGGTTTTTGGAAGAAATCATTAGGGCAGAGAACCGGTTGTTAAATTACTTAAATCCACCACTGGCGCATGCACAGTTTGCCAAATATGTCAGGGCAGTTTGAAAGAACCAGAGAGAACCGGGAACAACCCACCACTGGACCATGCCCAGGAGTGAAATCCAGCAGATTCTAACTGGTTCTGGAGAATCAGTAGCGGAAATTTTGAGTAGTTCAGAGAACTGGCAAATATCACCTCTGGCTGGCCCCAGAGTAGGTTGGGAATGGAGATTTTGCAATATCCTTCCTCCAGGAGGGGAGAGAATAGAGATTTTGCAGTATCCTTTCCCTGGAGCGGGGTGGAAATAGAGATTTAGCAATGTCCTTCCCCTGCCACACCCACCAAGCCACGCCCACAGAATCGGTAGGGAAAAAAATTGGATTTCACCCCTAGCGATGCCCACCCAGTCACATGACCACCTAGCCACGCCCACCCAGCCAGCCGGTCATTAGGCAGATCATATTAGTGGTCTGCGGGATTTAAAATTATGAATTTAGTGGTCCCTGAGGTCCGAAAGGTTGGTGACTCCTGCTTTAGACAGTGATGATATTTTTAACATCCCTGGATTAATATTCATGTAAACTATATCTAATGAGATTGAAGGTCAAGGGCATTTTGAAGGAAGTTCATTGCCAAAAACGTACCTCCCATGATTGTGGTGCTTATTAAGAACTTGGCAGGTAAGACCGAAAATTGGATTATAGAGACTGAGAAATGAATTAAATAAAAGATAATTTTCTTTATGATATAACTGTATGATTATAATTACATATGCATATATATTTCTTATGTTTTATGTTTTTGGGGTTTTTTTCTTTAGTTAAGGGTGTAGTTAGGATAGAATTATAATGGTGTTCTTAATTATAATGGTTTTTTTTATTATAATATTGTTTAAATATATTAATGTCTGATTTTTTGTTTGTTTGTTTTTTACTTTTTTCCCCTCTTTCCTTCTTTCTCTTTCTCTTCCTCTTTCGAAATTTGTTTAATTTAGAATTTGAATATTTAATAATCTTTTTCTTTTTCCCTTGTTCTAAATTTTGTTTTTTTTTAACTTGTAGCGGAAGTCAGGGGGGGGATAGGGAGGGAAGGGGTTGGGGAGGGAGGATGGGAGGGGTAGGGGAGGGGGATTGGGGAGGGGGGGTGAAAATGGAAAAATTTCTGTATTGTAAAACTTTTTCAATAAAAAAAAAAAAGAACTTGGCAGGTAAGGAGGTGTTTATATAAAATAAGCACATCATCAGGACAAGCACAACCTTTGGATGTGATACCTTTCGAAATTGCCTTTGAGCGGTGATATAAAAGAAGTTAGATCAGCAGGCGGTAGAAAATGTACATTCCAAACTACCTTAAGTAAAATCCATCAATCACCTTAACTGGACTTTCCGCATAGAGAACAGATGGAATAATGTCAGAAGCAGCGGGAGAAGCCCGGAAAACTCCAGCCTAAGCTCCCTGCAGCAACAACATTGTGTTGAATTGTATCTTACAGCGGTGAATTCCCATCCATCTTTTCACTCGTGCAATCAATCCTGAACTGTATTTACGTAGACGTTATCTATAGGCTTATAGCAACTGCTCCATCTCAGGGAAGAGGGTTAAAGTCTCCCTAACAATACGGCCCAGGGGTGTGATTGATCAAATTATTGAGATCTTCATCCCAGGTTTTATTTATTAAAAAATAAAATAAAAAATAGCATGAACCAAATTATTTGAACCGCACTGGAATTCAGCATCTGTTCTTCTTCGTCTTATCGATGGGGTTTGTTCAACATCTGGAAAGCATTTCCTTTTTTTTAATGTGATTTGCTCTGGATTTCACTTTTTTGGGAATGAGTTGGTGTAGGAGGAGGAGGAGGAGCAGAATGTGGGGGCGGGGTCAAAAGAGAGGTCAGCCAAGAATCCCTACATAGTCAAAAGTGGACCAAGTCCAATGCCCCTTGAATTTCCTTTCTCTTATCTAACTCCAAGCAGGTGCTAACCATTAGTTGAGAATAATCCTGTGGGTATGCATGAGTAACAATAATTGGACTTTCACATGTGGACCTAATATTTCACATCTGGCACTTGGAGGAAAATGTATTTCTTTTCTCCTATCATCCATCCATCCATCCATCCATCCATCCATCCATCCATCCATCCATCCATCCATCCATCTATCTATCTATCTATCTATCTATCTATCTATCTCTTCTATCATCTATATCATCCATCATCTACAGTACCTACCCAACATCTAAGAATAACCTAGTTAGAATCTTTTTAATCTAGCTGTCTCTGTCTGTCTGTCTGTCTGTCTGTCTGTCTCTCTCTCTCTCTCTCTATCTATCATTTATCTATCTTCTATCCAACAGCTATCATCTATCTATCATTTATCTATCATGTATCTCTCCAACATCTATCCATTATCATCTCTGACATCTATTTCTATCTATCTATCTATCTATCTATCTATCTATCTATCTATCTATCTATCATCTATCAATCTATCAATCTATCAATCTATCTATCAATCAATCAAATATATACAATGATATACACTTCTGTCTTAGCTGCTTCTAGCTCTAGAAAGCCTGTGTCATGTGGGGAGAGACCATGTCATCTGAAATTGCCATCAAAGAACCCAAACATCCTATCAAAATGGGTTTAATTTAGAACTTGAATCAATGCAGCTTCATATATATGTCGATTGAGGTTCCAGATTCTAGATGTAATGGGAAGTTGGAGAGGTTCTGAAGTACTCAGAAAGATCAGGATTTGGGAGTCTATTTCGAATTCCATCCAGAGTTTTCAAGCCTTTGTGACTTTGAAGAAATAGAAGGGAAGGCATTTGTTAAAATGAAAAGTAATTAGTTTCTATTGTTGTTCGGTGGCTTTGCTTCTGCATGATTAGTTCCACTGTCGTACATTAAAATGTTGCTATGCATAATCCGTCATTTCCCCCCAATGTGTTGAAACATATGCTAGAATTAATTAGCTTCTTGTTTGTGGTTTTTTTTTTTCCCTAGTCCTTTTTCATTGAAGATTTATAGTGGGTGCTTCCTATATGCCTTCTATTTAAGAAAGAAAGAGGAAGAAATGTCTTAGGACAAAAACTGGAAAAAAAATATAAATTTGAATCGCTACATTCAAATGATGGTTGAACTTCAATGACTAACTACTGCATTAACCTCATTAAACCTCAGGCATGACTGAATTCAGAAAGTGTGTTTGTTTCTCCTCCTCTGTAGCAAGAAGTGATTACAAAAACCTTTTTTAAAAAAGATTTTAGGGTAGCTTTAGATCTAAAACTTTTTAGATCTAAACTTTAGATCTAAAACTTTTTTTAGATTTTTCCCCCTTTAAAATGTGACCTTTATAAGTAACGCAGTGCTGTGAATACTCCTAATACTCCTTCCTCCCCATCTACAATCCTACAATCCTGGGACATAAGTTGGGCTGAGACTTGTTGTGTTAGGCCTGGAATAGAATAGAATAGAATAGAATAGAATAGAAGAGAAGAGAAGAGAAGAGAAGAGAAGAGAAGAGAAGAGAAGAGAAGAGAAGAGAAGAGAAGAGAAGAGGGTAGGGTAGGGTAGGGTAGGGTAGGGTAGGGTAGGGTAGAATAGAATAGAATAGAATAGAATAGAATAGAATAGAATAGAATAGAATAGAATAGAATAGAATAGAATAGAATAGAATAGAATAGAACTCTTTATTGGTCAAGTGTGATTGGGCACACAAGGAATTTGTCTTTGGTGCATACGCTCTCAGTGTACATAAAAAGACAAGATACATTCACCAAGAATCATAAGGTACAACACTTAATGATAGTCATAGGGTACAAATAAGCAATCAAGTCATATTAGGAAACAGTCAATAAATCTTAAGGATACCAGCAACAAGATTACAGTCATACAGTCCTAAGTGGAAGGAGATGGTGATAGGAATGATGAGAAGAATAATCATAATACAATCTTAGTAACTAATTTGACAGTGTTGAGGGAATTATTTATTTAGCAGAGTGATGGTGTTTGGGAAAAAAAACTGTCCTTGTGTCTAGTTGTTCTGGTGCGGAGTGCTCTATAGCATTGTTTTGAGGGTAGGAGTTGAAACAGTTCATGTCCAGGATGCGAGGGGTCTTTAAATATTTTCACAATCCTCTTTTTGACTCGTGCAGTATACAGGTCCTCCATGGAAGGCAGGTTGGTAGCTATTCTTTTTTCTGCAGTTCTAATGACCCTCTGAAGTCTGGGTCTGTCTTGTTGGGTTGCAGAACCAAACCAGACAGTTATAGAGGTGCAGATGACAGACTACATAATTCCTCTGTAGAATTGGATCAGCAGCTCCTTGGGCAGTTTGCAAAGAAGCCATCTTTGCATTGGGCCACCAGGTCTGCCACATTTACTGCTGTGGGAAACTGGGAGGGGGGGATTGTATGGAGCAGGGGTGATATATAGTCATAATAACATTCCTTTCTCAGAGAGCCAAGGACATCTTGCCCTGCATCTGGAGGGCTGGAACTGAAAGGCATCTCCAGTTGGGACAGTGAATTGATTGGACTATGTGATTAACTCATGGTGCTGGGCAGGAACTTGGACTTTCCTTTGGGTGGGGAAAACTTGGAAACTTTCAGATTGGGGTTTTCCCAGATGTGCTAATATGACATCTCTAATAAAATGGAATTTTGAGGAACTTCAAGCCTCGGAATCTTCTTTCGTTGGGGGTGTTACTTGGAGCCCTGACACATTATTCTTAAACTCCATCATAGGATCATTCTGCTATCGGATATTTATTCAATGCTTCAACAGAATGAGACATGACTTGCTCTGTGGGGGAATGTAGGCTGGATTCCCAGGAAGGAGGGGCTACATTCCAAAGGACCAAGAGATGGAGAAGTTTAGATAGTTTGGTTGGGAGGAAGAGAGTTAAGACAGCTTCTCCCTAGAAATTTATCAGATTATATATATTTAATGATGCAAGTAGTTTGCCTTAGTATAGCAAGATTTCTGTCCATGGGTGAGGAACTATAAGGGAAATTACTTAGAAGAAACTTAGCATGTCTTTCTTGGTTTATGGAGTTACAATGGGAAGGGAGGGAGGGAGGGAGGGAGGAAGGAGGAGGGAGGGAGGGAGAGAATGAAGGAGGGAGGGAGGGGAGGAAGGGAGGGAGGGAGACAGGGAGAGAAGGGAGGGAGGAGGAGGGGAGGGAGGGAGGGAAGGAAGGAAGGAGGGAAGGGGGTGAGAAGAGAGGGAGGGAGGGAGGGAGGGAGGAAGGGAAGGGAAGGGAAAGGAAGGAAGGAAGGAAGGGAGGGAGGGGGGAGGGAGAGCGGGAGGGAGGAGGAGGAGGAGGGAGGGAGGGAGGGAGAGAATGAAAGAGGGAGGGAGGGGAGGGAGGGAGGCACAGAGGGAGAGAAGGAAGGGTGGAGGAAGGGAGGGAGGGGAGGAAGGAAGGAGGGAGGGAAGGAAGGAAGGAAGGAAGGAAGGAAGGAAGGAAGGAAGGAAGGAAGGAAGGAAGGAAGGAAGGAAGGAAGGAAGATCTCCGAGATCCCTTCCAACTCTATTATTCTATGTTCTGTGTTAATTCATCATAATTTGGATTACGGTTGACGCGTCTCCTGAGGTAATATGTCATCATTTGATATCAGCAAGAAGATATTTCATTAGCTGAGAGAATTTTTAGTTCTGTTTGTGTTTTTAACAAGATAGACGAAGGTCTTGTCTTTTAATCTGGCTGATTTTGTGCTGAGTGGCAGAAGAGGGCGGGTGGAATTTACCAAGACATAATCATTACCGTCTTTAAGACATACGAAGCCTTTTGATTTGTTGTTTGTTTGTGGTTGTCTCAATGAATTCATTTCTTCCCTGACACCTTTCCAAGTCGGTCTTCGTATCTGAGGTAGTAAACAGATCTTTACACAGATGTGAGCTGAAATGGAGCATCTGGTTAGCTATCGTTTTAGACTTTGATCACTTTCAAATGACACATTGTTTAGAGAGCCCTTAAAGCAATAATTGACACCTACGGTTTCCAAACTATCAAGACGTCGGCAAAGAAATTCGTGATAAGTGAGCCAGTGTCTATTTCATGCACGTCTGAATTCAAAAACTGGGTTTGTGTCTCCTCCTGACATGTTCTGGAGCAAGAAGCGATTACGAAAAAACAGCACATTTATTTTCTCAGGTACCTCCCACCTGGGACTGCAATGCCTGTCATGTCTTTAGCAATGTGTTCTTCGTTTCTTGAATTTGTCATTTGTTGAAATGTTGTGCTTCTTCCTTCATTTGAGGGAAGAACTCCAGAAACTGCTATCTTTAGACCCAGAACCATCTTTGAATTAACTATTCTGCCATACTTTTGAACCTTCTTAGTCACACCAACATTGGGTTAGTCTTAGTCTTAGCCTTAGGTTTAAGTTTAGGTTTAGATTTGGATTTGGATTTGGATTTGGATTTGGATTTGGATTTGGATTTGGATTTGGATTTGGATTTGGATTTGGATTTGGATTTGGATTTGGGGTAAGAGTTAGGGTTAGGGTTAGGGTTAGGGTTAGGGCTAGGGCTAGGGCTAGGGCTAGGGCTAGGGCTAGGGCTAGGGCTAGGGCTAGGGCTAGGGCTAGGGCTTAGGGTTAGAGTTAGGGCTAGGGCTTAGGGTTAGGGTTAGGGCTAGGGCTAGGGCTAGAGCTAGAGCTAGGGCTAGGGCTAGGGCTAGGGCTAGGGCTAGGGCTAGGGATTAGGGTTAGGGTTAGGGTTAGGGTTAGGGTTAGGGTTAGGGCTAGGGCTAGGGCTAGGGTTAGGGCTAGGGCTAGGGCTAGGGCTAGGGCTAGGGTTTAGGCTAGGGCTAGGGCTAGGGCTAGGGCTAGGGCTAGGGTCTGGGCTAGGGCTAGGGCTAGGGCTAGGGCTAGGGCTAGGGCTAGGGCTAGGGCTAGGGCTAGGGTTAGGATTAATTAGAGCTTTTCCTTTTCTAACTTTTCCCATTTATTCTGTTTTTTAAATATAGAAAAATGTGGGTCTGTGCTTTGAGATGGATAAACACAGGACTATACTGCTCTTGATCCCATCGCATAAAAACATTTCTTCCTAGAATGACAGCTCAACAACACATTCAGTATCCCAAATATTATATCAATCACCTTGATTTACAAGTCCGGTTCCAGGCTTCAAAATGTTCTCTTCAACAACATCTAGAGGTTTGGAAATTGTATCACGATCATATCCTAGCCATCATGGACACACAATAATAGAGGTTTTATGACATCTATAGTACCTATGGAGATACTCTTCATTGCTTTGGGTTGACTTTAATATCTCTGCAGATAAAATATAGCCAGCATAGACAACTCTAAGGTGGATTTTTGAAGCACCTTTGTTGAACTACAAGTCCAAATATCCTTCAAAGGAATGACAGCACAATTTATTGTGTACTTTTTAAAAGTTTGCAGAGTATGTCAGTTAAAAGATATAGTTTACGGTTTTTGAAAATCTCGCTGCATTCACGCAGAGATTTAAAGAATCCAGGAAAATAATAAATAGGGAATCATTCTCCATCTGCCCTTATGAGAACATTCTGGATAGCTGAGATCTCGGTTGAAATTAAAAACTGTAATATTTAACTGTTCAGCACAATGCCAGATATGTATGCCAGATATGGTGTACAAAGATGGCATCCATTGAGGTGCAGTTAAATCTTTGCCTAATTTGATATGTATTAGAATTAACTTCTCACTTTGGTTAGTAGTCGTGGTAATTAAGAGAGTTTAAAGACCTTCTTGTTTGATTAGAAGGTTGGGAAAATCTGATTATTACATTCTTTCTTCATTGGATTTTCAGAGCGGCAATCAGCCCCATTATCTTGCCTGGGGTAATTGCCCTCAATTTGAGTTGAATCGTGGCGTTTTCCTTGTGCATACTTAAAAAAACCCGAAGATATATTTTCTAATTAAACTCACATTTATTGTAAAGAAAATAAAACATCTCACTATCTAAATTAGTTACATTTTGGCAAAGATCCCCAGCCCGACCTCTCTGGCTGGAGAACAAAGAAAAGTTTTTTGAGAAGAAAGAGAATGGAATGTAGACATGCGCAGTAGATACTGATAAAAACTTGGCAAGCTACGGTAAGTCTGAAAGTTCAGAAATAAAAGCTCTGCTGGTAAATACAAAAATGCAGTGACAGGCATTTTCTTAACAGTTATATATATATTCAGAATATACCTGGAAGTCTTCTAGCCCAACCCCCCATCAAGCAGGAGACCCTATACCATTTCAGACAAATGGCTGTCCAGACTCTTCGTAAAAACCTCCAGTAATGGAACACTCACAATTTCTGGAGGCAACTTCTGTTCCACTGGTTAATTATTCTCACTGTTAGGAGGTTTCTCCTTAATTTCAGGTTGCTTGTCTCCTTGATTAGTTTCTATCCAGCTGAATTTGTGATTTTTCATTTGAGAAATAAGTGTAAATATTTTTTTTAAAAAAAATGGCAAGATCCTGTACTTTTATCAAAGCGACAAAAACAGCATCCAGTTGGCATGGCACAACCATTTTTCTGTATGTACACAGGCAACACCATGATTTGAGTATGGAAGACAGGGGCTGAGTTATATGGAAAGAATGCTGCAGTTGTCATTTAGCACACATTCTCTCACACTATGGATGCCTCTGCTGTGCCCAAAATGTGATCACATGACCATGAAGGGGGAGCGGCTGTCCACATCACACATACCTGTTTTGGGGTTTTTTGCATTTCCAAATGGTCACCAATGGTTAGAAATTCTGTTCATATAAAGCACCAGAGTACTGACACCATGTGCTTTACTGCGCAACTACTGTATTTTACTGTAACAGGAAACAGGAAATGCTATTTAGAACAAAAGCATAGAGTATATACCATAAATCCAAACTTGTAAATACTGCCATCTACTGGCTGAACACTACTGTAGTTGTTGCATAAAAATACATTCCAACAATGAATTCCACCACTAATCAACTGGTCATAAGTCAAGAACTAACAGTGTAAGGCTCCTAGGTTAATGTATGTTTCATTTGTATGTTTACATGCTTAGGTACATCTTAGGACATTGTTATACATATGTGTGATTTATGGTAATGTTAACACTTACTTACTGGTCTAGCTCTTATACTGTATCTGACTGTACTTATCCATATAATCCCTGTGTTTTCTCAATTTGTAACATTGCCCTGGTAAGGGCACGTAATAAATTGGTGTTGTGTTTATTACTATAATTCTCAGTAGGTCTTTACAACAAAATGTGTAAGAATCTCTGAAAGAGGAGCTTTCCCTAGCCAGTTTGCATAAAAATATTTGGGCTTGGGTTGCTTTTTGTTTTAATGCAATCTAGTTTCTCTTTCCATCAGAAGTGTTTACCAAGTGTTTAATACCACTTAAACTAAATCAAATAGATGGTAAATATACAAATACACGTTGGTGGTGCAAGAAAGAGGTCAGAACATATAAACACGTGGTGGGATTGTGATGGTGCACAAAAAAATACATTGTTTAGAGAAATTAGAGCACTTTTGAATGTAAATTACTTTATTTATTTATTTATTTATTTATTTATTTATTTATTTATTTATTTAGTTAGTTAGTTAGTTAGTTAGTTAGTTAGTTAGTTAGTTAGTTAGTTAGTTTATATGCCGCCCTATCTCCAATGGACTCAGGGCGGCTCACAATAATAAAATTCATAAAGCCATACTACAAAGTTAAAATCTGATTAGACCAACTGAAATTTAAAACCCTTAAAACCTCATCAGTCCAAGTCGGGGAACTTGAATATCCAAGTTTTTAGTTTGCGGCGGAAGGTGCAAAGGTCAGGAGCCAACCGGAGCTCCAAAGAGAGTTGATTCCAGAGGGTGGTTGCACCCACAGAGAAGGCTCTACCCCTGGGGGCCACCAGTCAACACTGTCTAGCCGACGGCACCCTCTCTATGGGCGCGAACCAGGCGATGGGATATCATTGCTGGCTGCAGGTGGTCTGCCAAATATCCTGGGCCTAAGCCATGTAGGGCTTTATAGCACCTTGAATCTCACCTGGAGGGCAACCGGTAACCAATGCAAGTCACGCAGGAGAGGTGTAACATGGGAGTATTGGGATTCTCCCATCACAACCCGCGTGGCTGTATTTTGCAACAGCTGAAGCCTCCTAGTGGTCCTCAAGGGCAGCCCCATGTAGAGAGCATTACAGTAGTCAATATGTGAGATGACTAGTGCATGGGGCATCTCGGTCCAAGTAGGGATGCTACTGGCACACCAGACGGATCTGGGCATATTATTGCTGGGGGAACAACGGGATATAAATAAATAAATAAATAAAAAAGAAATGACTGTAAACTTGATAATGGAAGCTAGATTGGTGATGGCTAAATATTGGAGACGAAATTGGGATATTCAAAGACATGAATGGTATTATGAAATTTGGAGCATGGCAACAAATGACAAATTAACAACAGAAATTAAATTTAAAAAAGGGATGATTAAAGTAAACAATTATAATGAAATATGGGGGGATTTTATAAAATCAGTGTTGATGGAAGGCAAAGGGAATAAACCTACTGAAGAATATATGCTGTTTTGGAGGGGATAAGGGCACATTTAGAATAGATTGTATATTTTTTAGCTGTTATAGAAGAAGAAATAAAAGGGAGGAAAAAATGGTCTCCAGGGTAGGGGTGCCTGTATTATTTGTATTTTTTTTTCTTTTTTGTATTTAGATGTGTATGTATATGTTCGTACTGTTTTCATTACTTGTGTTTAAAATAAATAAAAAAATAAATTAGAAGAAGAAGAAGAAGAAGAAGAAGAAGAAGAAGAAGAAGAAGAAGAAGAAGAAGAAGAAGAAGAAGAAGAAGAAGAAGAAGAAGAAGAAGAAGAAGAAGAAGAATTTACCAAGAAAGAAAGGGAAAACTTAAAACATCTATCCTAATTAAGCAGCCTAAATACCAACTTCGCAAGAAAAAGGTAAAGTATTTACAAATTGGAACTATTTTAAACAGACCGAAGGGAGACAATTGCAGGAAGCATCAACAGCGATGTCTCGGTTAAGAGAATGAAGGTTAGACAAGGTCTACAACCAGCTGGGATGATAAATAGAACGGAGACTTTGAAATATTGTGATTTTATTCCCCCTTGCCAGCTTCCGTTCTCTGTATTTCAAAGTCGTAGAATATGTTTTGCCGCCATCTTGAATATCTGGAAGAGTAACACAGTTTGATCTAGTGAGGGGAGGGAATGTTGTACAATGGGAACTGTTTATCTTGAAGTGGCTGTTGTGCCATTCCATTTTTTTTGTTAAAGAAAGATAGATTTAGTTCTAGATTTAGAAGCAAGATCTCTAAGGTCCCTTCCAGTTCTATTCTGATTGGTTGATTGATTGATTGATTGATTGTGTCAACTCGCAAAACATCCCTGCCCTGTTCTCGAGTTGCCATAGGCAAGGGGGGTGGGAATCCGATGAAGCAGCAAGGCAGCCAAAAACCTAAGCACATTCCAAACATATCTCTCTCAAGGCTGTCTCCCAGGGTTACCCACAGCAGCTGGAGGGGAGTGATCTCTACAACCCACAAAATTGCTCCGTTGGTGAATGTGATTGATGACACACCCTGGGGGGGGGGGGAACAGGGTCATGATTAGGATCAGAGTTGGCATCACTTAGAACTTGTTGACATGAAGCTCCTAATTAATAACTGGATTTCTTTTGAAGCTTGGCTCATGATTTAATTAGGGCATCTGTTGGAACCCTGAGAGATTGATTGATTGATTGGTTGGTTGATTCCTTTTTTTCAAACATGCATATGTCCGTCTCATTGTTTAGGAGATGGTATAGATTTGGTAATCTAGATGTTTGTTTGTTTGTTTGTTGACAAGTTTTATTGGTTCCTCCCCCCAATACACACCCACATATTTTTTTGAAATTGAGTATTGATCATATCATATCATATCATATCATATCATATCATATCATATCATATCATATATAATTCATCATATCCAATTATATTTTACTTAGTTATAGTTTCCGCCAAAGTATTCTTTTTCCATATTTGTTAATCAAATCTTAATTTTTCTATTTTTATTTTTCTAAACAGTACTTTCTTTCATCCTCAGGATGAAAATGGAGATGCCTGGACACCATAGAAAAAAAGCACTGAATTGAAAATGAATACAGCAATAGAGAGAGATAGAAGGAGTAGGGAGATTGAAGGAAGGTAGAAGGAGAGAGAGGAACAGAAGAAAGGTAAGAGGAGAGGAAGAAAGGAAAAGGGGAATAAGAGTAGGAGGGAAGGTTAGATGGGGGGAGGAAAGGAAGAGGGGGAGAAAGGAAGGGGAAGTAGAGAAGGAATAGGAGAGGAGGGAAGAAGTAGGTAGAAAGGATAAAAGAAGGGAGGGAGAGGAAGAGAAAGAGAAAGAGAAGAAAGATTGTTGTAAAACAAAAAAGATGAAATGGAAGAAAGGCATCCCTGAACACGTTTAAATATATTAAGGTAAAGATTGAATTAATAAAAAAATAAAATTAAGGAGAATGTATATGATCTAGATATGATTAAGTGAGTTTCAAAACAAAATTTGGCTAGTGAGTGGCTAACATTGATCCAAAAGACAGAAGAAATGAGATAAATGCCTCATTATTTTGCCTGGTAAATTGTTTATCAGAGGAGAAATTAAGATAGGTGTGTAAGTCTCCACAGAAGCTGAAATGTATAGTAAGAAAATATGGCTGTAGGATTTACATGAAATGTAATTAGAAAAATTTCCAGGGCCATAAAATGATATTTTAGGAAGAAAATCTCTCCCCTCAAAATCCAAGTACAGCCACAATGTGAATGGTCTACTATTTTTAGCACAATGAATCCAATTTGGCTGTACGCTCACTTCTCTAAACATAAGGATATATATTTCATCTCCAGTGCCAGGTAGAAAGCGATATTTATAAGCCTAAAAGCAGGAATTGTCAGAATACACTTGTGCTAAGTTGGTACTCTTCTCAGTGGCATTGAAGGAAGGAAGCCTGAGTCAACCTTGAAACAGCCAGGATCAAACTCCTGGTAATGGGCAAAGTCAGCCTGCAATACTGCATTCTAACCACTGTGCAACCAGGAAGGAGAATGAGAAAGGGAATAAAAGAGGGAGGGAGGGAGGGAGGGAGGGAGGGAGGGAAGAAGGAAGGAAGGAAGGAAGGAAGGAAGGAAGGAAGGAAGGAAGGAAGGAAGGAAGGAAGAAAGGAAGGAAGGAAGGAAGGAAGCAAGCAAGCCTGGGTCAACTTTGAACAGGACAGAATTGAACTCCTGGCACTGGGCAGAATTAGCCTGCAATACTGCATTCTAACCATTGTGCAACCAGGAAGGAGAATGAAAAAGGGAATAAAAGAGGAAGGAAGGAAGGAAGGAAGCAAACAAGCAAACAAGCCTGAGCCAACCTTGAACCAACCAGGATCGAATTCCTGACACTGGGCAGAATTAGCCTGCAATACTGCATTCCAACCACTGCGCCACCACGCCTTCATTTCTCTCATCTTAGAAAAATAAAAGTTACAAGAAAGAGAGCGATGATGCAAAGGAAGGATACTATCATCCCTATCTCCCCACTTGATATATGAATATTAAGAAATTGGTCCCAGCTCCCTTGATGGCGTATTTAATTTGTTTGGGTTCTTTCTCTGTAATTTGACAATCTCGGGGTGATTTCCTCCCTGGAGTGTTTTTATATACGCCCGGTTTTAATGAAGTGTTTGTAGGGTTTCAACTTTTCCCATCAAGCTCAACCCCTTCTTGTTTCAGGATTAATAAATAATAATAATAATAATAATAATAATAATAATAATAATAATAATAATAATAATAATAATAATAATATATGAATGTTAATGGGCAGCAAATGCAGCTGCTGGCTGGCATTTTGAGAGTTCATCAGGTGCACTTAAGCTTCCCATGTCAGGAGAGAGTCTGCAACATTAGCCCTGATTTACAGGCATCATTTATCAAAGGCGGCACCTGCTTGCAGGGAATTTAGAAAAAAACAAACATGAGGAGCAAGGTCATTCTGTGAATGTCTCTTCTGCAACATCTCCCCTCCTCTTTCCTCTTGTTGATCGCCTCCTCCAAAGCTTCCCTGTTTCATTTTATCTCGTGGAAACACAGCTTAATTTCATCATCCCAGAGGCAGCATCGGGTGTTCTGACCCAGCCTTAGCAGACTCCTTGTCCTGGAAAAACAAAACAAAAAACCTCTTTATTTAGCTACTCTGAATTCACGGCATTCATGCACTGAAAGGTCCAGGTAATAATCTGTTCTGCCCCAGGTACGGACCCCAAAGAACGCAGCACACACAAAATCTGTACAAACCTTAGTTTATTAAATTAAATAAGTTTTTTCCCCCAAACAAAGGCTGTTAATTAACTTTCTTAACAGCCTACAAGAATCCCAAGAATAAATAATCTTAACCTTACTATGGTTGGCAGAAAGCCCAGAAGCAATTTGCAAAGAACTAAGATCAAGGAAGGCACGAAGGAGAGTGAACGAAGTTGTTCCCTGCAAATTGCTTCAGTTGGCATTCCTCCTTAAATAGGCTAAGGGAGTGGCCAATTAGCCCCAAGGCTTACTCTCAAAGAGGAGGAGCCAATCCTGCCTTTTGGCCCTTCTGTGCGCCCGTGCATCAAGAAGAGGCTCCTCCTCTTCGTCCACTTCACTTAAGGGAGGTTCTGAAGGCCCTGGCTGAATCCCCGCCTCTGGCACCACATCTTCTCCAGCCTCCTCATTGTCCGACTCAAGTGCCAGCTGCTGGCGCAGCACCACACCATGCTCCTCGCTGTCCGAATCAGCCACCAGCTGCATAGGCCGCTGGTGGCTGATTCCTTCAAAGGGTTAACTGCAGTAACAGACCTTATCAATTCCTTGGGATATTTGCCAGGGCAGGAGCTTCCGGTCGCAAAGCTGTAAATTAAGTTCTGGCAAGCGGTCTCTGAGGCACGAACCACGATAAGCAAATCTTGCAAAAGAAATACGAATGGTTGTCACTCCTGCTCAGCCCAACTCAGCTCACAAAACCATTGTGGGAGGTGGAACAGGAGGAGTAAGATGTGTTGGATATATTTGCCGCCTTGAGCTATTTGCACCAATAATAAAGGCAGGATACAAATAAGTGAATAAGATAAGAATCCCCACTTTTATGCCAATCTTCCTTATCCCCAGGCCAAAACACCGCATGTTTTACTTGCTCGCAGTAACAATCTGCCATCTTCAAGTCATCCCTTTCTAATCCCATTGCAATACATCTTACAATGCACATTGCAAGGGTCTCTTCCTTGGGGCGAACGGTTAGCATGCCAATCAGTTGCCATGGGACACCCCCACCCCCCACCCCCCTTTGATTGTGCTTACATAATCGGCTCGTCTGCAAAAACCATCTTGTCATCTAACCATCTGGACCGTCTTGGACTCTTCACGAGTCAGACGACCCAAATTTGGGAAACATCAAGCAGGGAATAATTTAAAAACCGACACTTTGAAAAGCAAAGTCTTGATGCTTAGTGCAGCAAAACCCCAAACTTTTATTGGATAGAATCCATAGCTAGGAGAGTTTAGGTATATTGAAAGCCACGGTGGCACAGTGGTTAGAAGGCATGTACTGCAGGCTGCTTTGGCTGACTGTCTGTAATTTGGCAGTTCGAATCTCACCAGGCTCAAGGTTGACTCAGCCTTCCATCCTTCTGAGATTAAAGCTGACTTTGTATAAAAAGGAACACCGCTTGGGGGGGGGGGGCGAAAGCCCTACTAAGCAGGTATATACAAAAGTATGAAGGCTTTTGCTTAATGCTTTGTAAGCCGCCCTGAGTCTCCGGAGAAGGGCGGCATATAAATTGAATCAATCAATCAATCAATCAATAAAGACCCAGATTGTGGGGGGCAATATGTTAGAGAGGGTTTTAAAGCACTGTGAAGTGGTATATAAGTTCTAAGTGCTATATGGCATAGAGTACATAGGTTTGAAACCCGAGCACCGCACAACAGGGTGAGTTCCTGCTCCTTGCTTCAGCTCCTGCCTGCCTAGCAAATCGAAAGTGAGTAGATAAATAGGTACCACTTTGGTGCGAAGATAACACCATTTCATGAACCTCAATGTACAGTCATGCCGGCCACATGGCTACAAAGTGTCTTCGGATAACTCTGGCTTCCTCAGCTAAGAAACAGAAATGACCATCACCCTCTAGAATTGGACAAGACTGGACAGGGGAAACTATTACTTTACCTTTTTAGAATATGGATAACAGTAGTAAAATATGCATAAAAGAAACCCACAATAATATGGTGGACATATGATGGAACTATCTAGTCAATTTTGTAAGGAAGCATGCATGAGGAATTCAAGAAGTTATATATATAGTATATACACAACTTATACACAGTATAAGTTATAGATTACATTTTGAAATAGGTTGGTTCACGAGACTGGAATAAGTGCTCCATACAGTAATATATTAATGTAGTTTGCATCTTATGATTTATTATTGTAACTATGATTTATGATCTATGATCTATCACTTTGTTGTTGTATGTGGGTACACTGAGAGCTTCTGCACCAGAGACAAATTCCTTGTGTGTCCAATCACACTTGGCCAATGAAGAATTCTATTCTATTCTATTCTGTTCTGTTCTGTTCTGTTCTGTTCTGTTCTGTTCTGTTCTGTTCTAATTCTACCCTGTTTTCCCCAAAATAAGACACTCCCTGATAATAAGGTCAATCGGGCTTTTGAGTGCATGGCCAAGCGCTTATTTCAGGGTTCAAAAAAATATAAGACCGGAATTTTCTTATTTTGGGGAAAGCATTCTATTCTATTCTATTCTATTCTATTCTATTCTATTCTATTCTATTCTATTCTATTCTATTCTATTCTATTCTATTCTATTCTATTCTATTCTATTCTATTCTATTCCATTCCATTCCATTCCATTCCATTCCATTCCATTCCATTCCATTCCATTCCATTCCATATATTCTATTTTGTTCCATTCCATTCCATTCTGCTTCACTCCACTCCATTCCATTCTATATTTAGGCCATTTGCTCAATTAAGCCCAATATTAGTTAGTTGGGAGAAAATTTGCTTTTCGTCCTGTACAAGTACTCAAATGGCAGCTGGCCAATAAGTGATCCAGTGTCTGACAAAGAGCACCACAGTCACAATCTGGGAAAGGAGACTGCCCCATTTAAACAGAGTATCCTATGAATGGGTATCATTAAATTAATCCCATTTATGCCCATCTCCTGTCCTGACAAGCACTGAGGACTATGCCTCTTCTTCTCTAATGAGGAACTGACATTAAGCAGGTCCCTGGGAAGAGGTCAGACGTTAATCCTACTGACCTAGATCCAACTCTCCTTTTGCACTTAACTAAAGCCAGGTTCTTTACCCAGGACTGCTTGCCCTGAATCCCAAAAACAGTACATTGGTCTCAGAGATTCTCCAAAGCACCTGAAAGCCAGACAAGGATTAATGGGTGGAAACTGAACAAGGAGAGATTCAACCCTGGAAATAAGGAGAAATTTTCTGACAGTGAGAAGAATCAACCAGTAGAACAAAAGTTGCCTTCAGAACTTGTGGGAGCTTCATCCCTGGAGGCTTTCAAGAAGAAATTGGACTGCCATTTGTCAGAAATGGTGAAGGGTCTGCTTGGGTAGGGATTGGACTAGATGTCCTACAACATCCCTTCCAACTCTGTTACTCTCTGTTTTTGTCTCTTGCAGTAGATGACAATGGAATGATTACCATTAAGTGCAGAGAAGAGCAACCAGGATGATTAGGGTACTGGAGACTACTAAAACATATGAAGAATGGTTACAGGAACTGGGCATGGATGGTCTAGTGAAGAGGGGAGACAGGATAGGAGTCTTCCAATATTTGAGGGGCTGCCACAGAGAGAAGGAGGTCAGGCTATTTTCCAAAGTACCTGAAGGCCAGACAAGTTAATGGATGGAAACTGACCAAGGAGAGATTCAACCTGGAAATAAGGAGAAATTTTCTGATGGAGAACAATCAACAGAAGTTGCCTTCAGATGTTGTGGGAGCTTCATCCCTGGAAGCTTTCAAGAAGAGACTGGACTACCATCTGTCAGAAATGGTGTAAGGTCTCCTGCTTGAGTGTGGGGCGGGGTTGGACTAGATGACCTACAAGGTCCCTTTCAACCAGGGGTGAAATCCTCTGAAGTCTGCTACCAGTTCTGGGAGTCTGCTACTGAGCGCATGCTTCCTGCGCATGCACGCCTGAGGTGCGCTAGTGCAGCGCTAAAATTTGTTGAAGCTTTCTAAGTCTATAAAGGTAAGTAGAACAGCGAGGGGGGAGGAATCCACTGTGCCACATGATTTAGATTAGCTAGAAAGCAGGAAATCCGATGATTCTAGCTAATATAAATCACACGTCACATCTGATCGTCACCCAGCTGATTGTTGGAAATACTGTTTCGCCCGAATTGGTAGCATTAACAGAGTTGCTACCAGTTCACCCGAACTGATAGCAGCTCTGTTAATCTTGCTTACCTAGCATGCAAAGTGTAGGATTTTCTTGTCATCTTGGCATCAGCAGAAAAGAAGCATTGTTACTCCGGTGCTTGTAATTGCAAAAGGAGTAGATAAGACTTTATGTTTGTCTTCCTGGGAAAGTGATGTGACTGTCACCCATCACAACTGTTTTGCCTCATTCATTATTCTTTCTTTGAGGACTGACGGCTGCCTGCCAAACGGGGAGAAACTTCTGGCGCGTTACTCACAACTCATCAGTCAAAAGCTGTGTGGGTGAAAGGAAGAAACGGATTCATTCCATGGAGATTGTCAGGAATCATAGGATAAACACAGAATTTTATTGTTATTATTTTTAAGGTAGCGTTCTACTCTTTGAATCTCTTTTTATTTGCTCCCTTAAAATATGACAGACAGAAAGTTTTGAGATTTCTAGGATACCTACAAAGAGTGGATTCAGATGGTTCGGACCAGTTAAGCCAAATCGAATGTTAATTTTAATCTGGTTCCCCGAACCGGTTGTTGCAAGGACTGTCGGAAGTTTGATCCTGACCAGCTCAAAGTTGACTCAGCCTTCCCTCTTTCCAAGGTCAGTAAAATGAGGACTCAGATTGTTGGGGGCAACAGGCTGACTCTGTAAACCACTTAGAGAGGGGCTGTAAAAGCACTGTGAAGTGGTATATAAATCTAATAGCTATTGATTGTTTGTTTGTTTGTTTGATTGATTGATTGATTGATTGATTCAATTTATATGCCACCCTTCTCCGGAGACTCAGGGCGGCTTACAATGCGTTAAGCAATAGCCTTCATACTTTTGTATATACCTGCTTAGTAGGGCTTCCCCCCACCACCACCAAGCAGTGTTCGTTATTATACAAAGTCAGCTTATTGCCCCCACAATCTGGGTCCTCATTTTACCTACCTCAGAAGGATGGAAGGCTGAGTCAACCTTGAGCCTGGTGAGATTTGAACTCACAGTAATTGCAGGCAGCTGGTGTTACTTAACAGTACTTTAGTCTGCCGCTTTTGCTTTTGCCCTCCCTCCCTCCCTCCCTCCCTCCCTCCCTCCCTTCCTTCCTTCCTTCCTTCCTTCCTTCCTTCCTTCCTTCTTTCCTTTCTCATTCTCCTTCCTGGTGGTTAGAATGCATCATTGCAGTATCTGACTCTGCTGACTGCTAGCAGTTCAATCCAGACCGGCTCAAGATTGACTCAGTCTTCCGTCCTTCTGAGATGGGTAAAATAAGGACCCAGATTGTTGGGGGCAACAGGCTGACTCTGTAAACTACTTAGAGAGGGGCTGTAAAGCCCTGTGAAGCGGTATATAAGTGCTATTGCTATTGCTATTATCTTGTTCTTTCCAGGGAGTAAAAATATTTTAATCTGCAGTAATTGATAACTAATTAATTTTAAAATATAATGCTATAAATGTCTATTGAAATTAATATATTTTAATGGGATATCATTTAACTACCATTTATAATTTTAAAATTATATTTTGCTCATTTAAGGGTGGAATGCCATCTTGGGGCACATTATGTGTTTTAAGTGCTTAACTTCATTTCATGGTCCTTGAACATAAATTGTTAATAAAAAGTCATTATACATTGACTCATAAAAAGTTCTTAGAATGTTGCCTTTGGAGATTCATCATCAGGAATACATGATAACAACTAGTCAAAAGAAATAAGGATAGGATAGGATAGGGTAGGGTAGGGTAGGGTAGGGTAGGGTAGGGTAGGGTAGGGTAGAGTAGAGTAGAGTAGAGTAGAGTAGAGTAGAGTAGAGTAGAGTAGAATAGAATAGAATAGAATAGAATAGAATAGAATAGAATAGAATAGAATAGAATAGAATAGAATAGAATAGAATTCTTTATTGGCCAAGTGTGATTGGACACACAAAGAATTTGTCTTGGTGCATATGGTCTCAGAGTACATAAAAGAAATGGAATGAAGCTGAAATGGAATTATGTTGCACTTGAGGATCATCAAGAACATTACAAAGAGAATAAGGAAGAAAAATGTTCATTGATGGACCGTTGAGGCCACACTTGGAATATGGCATCCAGTTTTCGTCACCACAATATAAAAAAGATGTTGAGACTCTAGAAAGTTTCCAGAGAAGAGCGGTCAAGATGGTTAGGGGACAGGAGGCTAAAACATATGATGAACAGTTGCAGGAACTGGACATGGATAGTCTACTGAAGAGAAGGACAAGCAGAGATTTTAATAATATTGCTATAAGTTTTCACATTTCAAGAAATTTTCCTCAAGAGGTAGTTGAATCAAAACCAACAGGAGTGACTTACAGCAAAACCTATTCAGGCCTCTGTCCTTGGTGCTGATTCCTCTCGGTTTAGCATGGTGGATGCCAGGATTAGCTTTTCATATTTTAATGTTAACACAACATCCATGAAGCCAAATTTATTCTTGATTCCTGGTCAGTAAAGAATAATGCCCTTTTTCTTTGACACAATGTTCTGATGTACATGTTCTGATGTTCGGCAGCCCTTTCTGGATCGGGACGCCTTGTGCCTGGTCACTTACGCCCTAGTCACCTCCCGGCTGGACTACTGTAATGCGCTCTACATGGGGCTCCCCTTGAAGAGCATCTGGGGGCTCCAACTGATCTGGAATGTGGCCGTGCAGGTGGTTATGGGTGCAACCCGTTGTGCCCATGTGACATCCCTCCTGCGTGAGCTGCTCTGGCTCCCAGTGGTCTTCCGGGTGCGATTCAAGGTGCTGGTTACCACTTTCAAAGCGCTCCATGGCATTGGACATGGGTACCTTTGAGACCGTCTCCTGCCACCAGTAGCCTCCCACCGGCCAGTCCGCTCCCACGGAGAGGGTCTCCTCAGGGTACCATCGGCCAAGTTACATTGGCTGGCGACATCCAGGGGGAGGGCCTTCTCTGTGGGAGCCCCTGCCCTTTGGAATAAACTGCCCCCAGAAATGCATAAGATCTCCAACCTCCATGTATTTCGCTATGCCCTCAAGACCCTACTGTTCCGCCAGGCTGGGGTATCAATGTAATGATTTTAAATTGGGTGTTTTAAATTTGGGCTTTTATATTTGAGCTGAAATTATTTAATAATTTTAATTATTTTTAAATTCATGTTTGTCTTTGTGCTTTTAATAGGCTGTACACCACCCTGAGTCCTTTGGGAGAAGGGCAGTATAGAAATAAAATTATTACTATTACTATTACTATTACTACTACTACTACTACTATTATTATTATTATTATTATTATTATTATTATTATTATTATTATTATTATCCCAACTAAGTATTAACTGACATGGAGATAATTTTTGTATATCTCATTTTTTCTATGGGGATAATTTTTGTATATCTCGTTTTTGCTACATTTTTCACTCTTCTCCTTTATACTGTAACTGCTATTCTAATAGGAAATCCTTCCTAAAAATTATTGCATGACATTCTTGATTAAATTATCTTTCCATTGATATACAATTTTATGGTATTACTCCCCCCCCAAAAAAAAGAGTGTTAAGAGCTAGTTTTCGAAAATACACTTTTCCCAAAAGGTTTCCACAATTTTGGCCACTACTATACCTTTGATGTGTTCTGTAGTCTTCCCTTTGGTTCTCTTTATGAATCTATTACTGAATCCCTTGCACTAGCTTTACTTCTGCTAGCTTGCCTTTTGTTATCAAAAATGGCGACCGAGAAAGTGAGTTTATTTGACGTGACCTCCCATGCTGTCAAGACGGCCAATGTGTCATTCGAGAAATGCAGAAGAAATTCACATTCGGCTGACTTTTAACAACTGTAGATTCCTGTAAGTGTTTTTCAAATATTCTGCAGAGAAGAGTAATTAGCATATATTTGCATGTGGGCGAATAGCTTCTAGGATTGCAAACCCTTGTGAGACCTGTAGCCATAAGCTATGGCTGTGTGCATTTTTCAATTATGTTCCTTCTTTTCTTTGTACTAATTGGGTAATAATTTATTTTCAATGCTACTTTTTCCTGTGTTTCTGGACTATGCTGCCTACTCCAAACTGAAAGCAACTTTCTGCTTTTCTGAAAGCAGAAAAACAACAACAACAACAACAAAAATAGTTTAGCATTAGGGTCACAATTATTTCTCCTGAAAAAAAACACACACACAGAGTCTTATATTGTGGGAAGGTCTTCGTTATTTTAACCTGGGCACGGAAATCAGAAATGCACATTTCTAGGCTTTCTTAGTGGCACAAAGCCGAATCCTCATCCCGATAAACCCCTTTTATTTAATGTACAGTGATTTCCTCTCCAGTAAAGCTTTTCCCCTCCCACAGTCTTTCAAGATAGTTCCCGATTACCGACCTTTATCAGGCTTGGAGAGTGGCCAGGCGGATATCTTTCAGACGCCACAAAACTTGGCAAGAATGCAGAAATGAACTAATTGTCTCCTGCAAACTCCACTCCCCTTTTGCTCCTCTTTTATTCCCTCTGAGAGAGGCCCTTCATCGTCCACCTGTAACCTTACTCCTGAGTCAACCCTTGTTCTTTAGCTGTTCCCTTCATCTGGCAGCTCTGTGCATGTGCCCACTGGGAACAGACTCCAGCTGTTCATCTTCCTCGCTGATGTTTGACTCTGACGGCAGCTGATAACTGGTATATGGTCCTGGCCCCCTCTCTGTCTTCAACGCAGAGCCCTCATCAGAGTCCCCAGACTCCAGGACTGGCCCATGTTCTTCCCCAACCTCCTCACTGTCCGAATCTGCTGCCAGATCTGTTGATGGGCAACAACACTTGTGAGAAATAGGAGATTATCAAAAGGGGTGGCAAATTTGCAAATTTTCCTCAGCTCCTCTATAATTTGTAGGACACATCATAAATTGTGGTTTATTAAGGTAACAATACAGGTAAAGATTTCCTTGTCAGTCATGTCTGAATCTAGGGAGTGGTGCTCATCTCCGTTTCTTGGCCAAGAGATCCAGCATTGTCCAAAGACATTTTCTATGGTCATGTGGCCAGCATGACTATATGCCAAATGTGCAAGGAATGCTGCTATCTTTCCACAAAAGTGGTACCTATTTATCTACTTGCATTTGCATGCTTTCGAACTGCTAGACAGGCAGGAGTTGGAGCAAGGAACGAGAGCTCAACCCTTTGCTCAGAGCTCGGGTCTCGAACTTGAGCTGTCAGCTCTCCAGCTCAGCTTTTTAACCTCTGAGCCATTGTGCCCTTCTTAAGGCAATGGTAACACTACATAAATCTTTCCCTGTGGTGTTTACTTCTTTCTTGAGGGTCTCTCTTCCTTGAGGGGCCATCACTCAACCACTGAATTTGGACAGTTTTCATGCAGACACCGATAGATTGGAGGGTCTTACTCTTTAATCTTCTTCAACCCCAAGAATGCATTTACATGATGCTTCTAAACACTTAGACCACTTCATGATGCCTTGGTAAGGCCACACTTGGAATACTGCATCCTGTTTTGGTCGCCACAATGTAAAAAAAGATGTCGAGACTCTAGAAAGAGTGCAGAGAAGAGCAACAAAGATGATGAGGGGACTGAAGGCTAAAACATATGAAGAACAGTTGCAGGAACTGGATATGTCTAGTTTGATGAAAAGGAGGACATGGGGAGACATGATAGCAATGTTCAAATATCTCAGGGGCTTCCACAAAGAAGAGGGAGTCAAACTCTTCTCCAAAGCACCTGAGAGTAGGACAAGAAGCAAGGAGAGAAGCAATTTAGAACTAAGGAGAAATTTCCTGACAGTTAGAACAATTAATCAGTGGAACAACTTGCCTCCAGAAGTTGTGAATGCTCCCACACTGGAAGTTTTTAAGAAGATGTTGGATAACCATTTGTCTGAAGTGGTGTAGGGTTTCCTGCCTAAGCAGGGGGTTGGACTAGAAGACCTCCAAGGTCCCTTCCAACTCTGTTAGTCTATTCTAAACAGATGGACGTTGTATATTTCCATCATTACCGGTGGCTACTAATAGCTCTGCTCACCATCAAATTATCCACATTTAAACCATCTAAATTAATGGACTTATATTACATTACAGCCTCAAGCCGATGGCTCATATGCAGAGGCTCTGAGACGCTCCATCTGTGAGTGAGTGCTCTGGACCCTAAATATTATTTACTTTTGTTTTAATTGTTTATGTCTTTGCATTTCTTATTGCAGGATATTGGCAGTTCTCCTATGGCACCGCAGCTTGGTGCCAGCCTGCACTTTAGGATTATTGACATATATAATAATATTGTTTGACTCAAACATACTTTATTTTGGAAAGCCATCAAGATCTCGTCTAATGTCGTCTGTCTGAAAGTGTAGAGGGGGAAAAAATGCAATTACAGCTTCATATACCATTGTATGCTCCAATTATCCCAAAGATTCTCTTTTCGTAAGGAAGAAAATGGAGACAACCCACCTTGCTTAACAAGGGATTCATTTCATTCCCACTGAGATTTTCATATCTGTCTGGGACATCTGGTGACTCCTAGTCCAAATTTAATAGGAAGCTGGCATCCAGATTTCCTAGACGGTTTGAAAAATTTCAGTTGAAATGCTGACCAATTAATCATCTACTAACCAATTGTCTACTGTTACTTGTTCATAATTGAGAGAGTCGTTTGGAAATGCTAACGGTAAGTCGAATGAGAAAATTCTATATATATTGTAGTATGCTAAAATTATAATTTAAATAGATAGTAAAATAAGAACTTCAGATTTGCTGGGCGACCTCCTCCTCTTCCTCTTCCTCTTCCTCCTCCTTCTTCTTCCTCTTCTTCTCCTCCTCCTCCTCCTCCTCCTCTTTTCTTTTCTTTTCTTTTCTTCTTCCTCTTCTCCTCTTCCTCTCCTCCTCCTCTCCTTCTTCTTCTACATCATGGCAACCAAAACTGAATGCCGTATTCCAAGTATGGCCTTACCAAGGCCTTATAAAGTGGCATTAACACTTCACAAGATCTTGATCCTATCCCTCTGTTTATGCAGAACAGAACTGGGTTGGCTTTTTTGGCAGCTGCTGCACATGGCTGGCTTATATTTAAATGGTTGTCCACTAAGACTCCAAGATCCCTCTCACAGTTACTACTATTTTTTTTATTATTTGATTTATATGCCGCCCTTCTCCGGAGACTCAGGGCGGCTTACAATGCGTTAAGCAATAACCTTCATACTTTTGTATATTTTATACAAAGTCAGCTTATTGCCCCCACAAACTGGATCCTCAATTTACCTACCTTAGAAAGGATGGAAGACTGAGTCAACCTTGAGCCTGGTGAGATTCAAACGTACAGTAATTGCAGACAGCTGGTGTTAATCACAATGCTTTTTAGTCTGCTGAGCCACCAGAGCTCCTATTGAGCAAGGTACCACATATACCATACCTGTGCATTTTGGTTTTTTTTACCAAAATGTAGAACCTGACTTTTTTTCCTCCTTGAATTTCATTTTGTTAGATAGCACCCAATGTTCAACCTTCTGTATCTTGAGCCTATCTTCTGGGATGTTGGCTATGCCTGCCAGCTTGGTGTCATCTGCAAATTTGATTTGAGTTCCCCATCGATCCCCTCATCCAAGTCATTCTCCTCCTCCTCCTCCTCCTCCTCCTCCTCCTCCTCCTCCTCCTCCTCCTCCTCCTCCTCCTCCTCCTCCTTGATGAACTTACCTTTTATTTATGTACACTGAGAGCATATGCACCAAGACAAATTCCTTCAGTGTCCAAACACACTTGGTCAATAAAAAATTCTCTTCTCTTCTCTTCTCTTCTCTTCTCTTCTCTTCTCTTCTCTTCTCTTCTCTTCTCTTCTCTTCTCTTCTCTTCTCTTCTCCTTTTTCTCTTCTCTTCTCTTCTCTTCTCCTCCTCCTCCTCCTCCTTCTTTTTCTTCTTCTTCTTCCTCTTCCTCCTCCAAAAAGTCTCTTGGTTTCTCCTGCTCTAGAAGCCAAGTGCTTGAGTAGGCTTAAGTTATAGAAGTGGAGGTTTCAATATTCGGAGATATTCTTTTGGATGGAAAGCCTACGGTAGGGGTGCTATGTTCTCACCTGAAAGGCCTTCAAGCAAGAAGCTGAACAGTCTTGGATGCAATCTGGGTCGGTCACCAGGACCAGAGGTTAAGTCTCCCAAGCTTTGAGACTCGTGCTGCAGCCCATCCTCAGCGGTGGTGGGATGTAGTTGGTTTAAGAACCGGTTCCTAACACGCTTGCTCACAGCATTCAAAATTCGAACTGGCTGAATCCCAACCCTCATCCACAGGGAAGTGAGGACAGAGAGAGGAGTTCCCTGAGGATGGACTCAGGGGTGAAAGGTAAAATTTGTTACTACCGGTTCTGTGGGTGTGGCTTGGTGGGGAGGGGTAATGTGACTGGATGGGCGTGGCCAACTTTAAAAAAAAACATTTTCAAAGCATTTTTTCTAATGCTTTGAAAAGCCTCTGCTGATCAGGCAACTCAGCTGGGATCGTCAGAGAGGCTTTTTAAAAAATGCTTTGAAAAGCCTCTCTGCTGATCAGGCAACTCAGCTGGGATCATCAGAGACTTTTCAAAGTATTTTTTTTTTTACCACCTCTTCGGCCAAGAGGTTGCAGGAAAAAATGCTTTGAAAAGCCTCTGATGATCCCAGCTGAGCTGCACAATCATCAGAGGCTTTTTTTTTTTACTTTTAAAAAGCTTTTAAAAGTAAAAAAAAAAGCCTCTGATGATCGTGTGGCTCAGATGGGCATGGGGGGGGGAGGTGCCCAGGGTTTTTTGCTAATGGTTCTCCGAACCACCCACCGCCATCGCTACCGGATTGGACGATCCGGTCCGAACCGGGAGCATTTCACCCCTGGATGGACTCTAGCAGGAGTCTCAAAGCTCCGGAGATTTTTGGTTCTTGGATAGTCAATTGAGTATGACACTTCAAAACAGTATGGAAAAATCAAGTTGATTTGTGGATTGGCTTAATTTGATTTTCCGAAGAAAGACAGAGCGTTCAACTGTCTGAGTCAGAGTTTTCCGGTGCATTTTTATGAATTTGGGTTTGCATTGAGTTTTCCAGTCAAAGTTTTATGCAACCCTGGGAGAACCCACATCAAAAGGGATCACCTGTTAAAAAGGCAAGGCAGGATTAGTGCAAGGGACGAACTCACACCGATTTGCTGCTCGTATGGCAGGCTAAGCCGCTTCCGAGAAAGGAGCCGTTTCTCATAGCTCTTTTACATTCCTGCTTCTTCACTGCAAAGTGTGCTAGAAGGCAGATTAGTTTACAGCAAAGAAAGGGGGGGGGGGAGAGAAAATCCTTGCTCAAACTGTCATCAGTACAATTTTTCTCCTGAAACTGCCCCTCAGCCTCAATCCTTCGGTGATCCATCTGCCACTTCTGCAGACAAATTTCCAGTCCCCGAAGCCATCCGACTTACATCGCAAGCAAATGGAGCCCTTTTATTGAGTGATATAAAATATTTATGACCTCCTCCCCCACACCCTCCTCCCCACCGGTTTTGCACAGGGGTAAAAAGAGTCAAAGGGAGTAAAATTCCTTAGTTTAAAATATGCAATAATGGCTAGAGGGGCACTGAAAGGCTCTTAAAGGACAAAGAGTGAGGTCACACCATCGACGTTAACTTCTAGAGGTCAGGTTTTACCTGGTGATGAAAGGTAAATGAAGCTGATTCGAGGCTGGTCTCCAAAAAATGTTCAGAATCAGGGTTCCTAAAATGTAAATGTATGGTAGAGCCCTTCCCTAGCCAGGTGTCGGGAATGTGGCAACTGCTCTTCTTTGCAACTTTCCCAAAATAAGCAATAAGGGCAAATGAAATGGAATGGAACAGAATATAAGAGAAATATGGGATGGAATGGGATGGAAGAATAGGGTATGGTATGGTATGGTATGGTAGGGTAGGATAGGGTAGGGTAGGGTAGGGTAGGGTAGGGTAGGGTAGGGTAGGGTAGGGTAGGGTAGGGTAGAATGGAATGGAATGGAAAGGAGTGAAGTGGAATGGAGCGGAACGGAACGGAACGGAACAGAATGGAACAGAATAGAGGAATGGAATGGAATGGAATGGAATGGAATGGAATGGAATGGAATGGAATGGAATGGAATACAAAAGAACAGAATGGAACGGAACGGAACGGAATGGAACAGAATGGAACGGAACAGAACGGAACGGAACGGAACGGAATAGAAGAATGGAATGGAACGGAATAGAAGAATGGAATGGAATGGAATGGAATGGAATGGAATGGAATGGAATAGAATAGAATAGAATAGAATAGAATAGAATAGAATAGAATAGAATAGAATAGAATAGAATAGAATAGAATGCAGAACGGAATGGAATGGAATGGAATGGAATGGAATGGAATGGAGTGGAGTGGAGTGGAGTGGAGTGGAGTGGAGTGGAATGGAATGGAATGGAGTGGAGTGGAGTGGAGTGGAGTGGAACAGAACGAAACAGAACGGAATGGAATGGAACGGAACGGAATAGAAGAATAGAATAGAATAGAATAGAATAGAATAGAATAGAATAGAATGGAATGGAATGGAATGGAATGGAATGGAATGGAATGGAATGGAATGGAATGGAACGGAACGGAACGGAACGGAACGGAACGGAACGGAACGGAATGGAATGGAATGGAACGGAACGGAACGGAACGGAATGGAATGGAGTGGAACAGAACAGAACGGAATGGAATGGAGCAGAACAGAATAGAGGAATGAAATGGAACAGAACAGAACAGAACAGAACAGAACAGGTTCTGTTCAGAACAGGTGCAGAAGTTCTCTGTGTAGCTGCAAAACAACAGAGTAATAATAATCATAATAATGATATCAATAAGAGGAGATAGTAGAGGAGATGAAAAGGTGGTGAGTGAAACTTATAGAGTTATAAAGTTATGGTTAGGGTTAAGGTTAGGGTTCTGCCTACAGGTTGGCCCATAATGGTCTTAATCCCTATAACCCTAACAGGTTTTCAACAAGTATTAGACATAAAATAAACTAGCATAGTTTTACATTCAAATCAGGTTTTATCAATTCTAGAATTAATCACGGCTTTTTATCGTCGTGTGTCCTAGTTATTTGTAAAGGTAAAGGTTCCCCTCACACATATGTGCTAGTTGTTCCTGACTCTAGGGGGCGGTGCTCACCTCCATTTCAAAGCCGAAGAGCCAGCAATGTCCAAAGACGTCTCCGTGGCCATGTGCCAAAGTCGCAGGGAACGCTGTTCCCTTCCCACCAAAGGTGGTCCCTATTTTTCTACTTGCATTTTTTAAATGCTTTTGAACTGCTAGGTTGGCAGAAGCTGGGACAAGGAACGGGAGCTCACCCCATTATGCAGCACTAGGGATTCGAACCAGTGAACTGCCAACCTTTCGATCAACAAGCTCAGCATCTTAGCCACTGAGCCACCACATTCCTCTTTGTTACTTGTAGTATTCAGATTATTCATTGTACAATTAACTGTAATGTTACAGCATTCTTTTGAGTTGTAATACCTCTACTCTGTAATTTTACCTTAGCAACGTTATCTTTATCTTACTTTATACCATCGGTGTGACTTTTTCATTTTTATTGCTAGTTCTGTGTAATGGTTATTTTGTTAGTTCCATGCTGGTCCCTAACTGAAATCAAACTGATTGATTGATATATGGATAGGGCTGAAAAAAATAAGTCTGACAAAATATCCTAAAGAAACGCTAGTACAGATTACGCATTCCATCTTAAATAATTCACCAGGTGTATTAATAATGTATGTGCAAAGTTAATTTCCCAAAGGCAAACTCCATGAAGTAAATCTATATAAGAATGAAAACAACAAGAATACTCTAATGGTTTTAGTCGAGACCTGTGGTTTATATGTTTGGCACCATAAGATTAACCGAGAAAGCATATCTTGGGTGCTGACATTGAAAGTAGAGAGCTGATTTGGTGTGGTGGTTAAGGCATCCGCTTAAAAATTAAAAGATGGAAGAAAACCTTGTTGCACTTTGGGGTCTGTGGTGCTCTCTGAACTTGGTTCTTTGCTTGCATCATCATTACCTAGTTTGGTAACGGAACACCTGCAAGAAAACTTGATGCTCTCTAAACACCAAGTTTAGAGAGCACCAAGGACCCCATAGAAATAAAAGAAATAAAATAAAATAAAATTTCTAGTCTTGTCTTAGGAACAAAGCCTCAAGAAGAAGGAGGTAATGGCAAACCACGTCTTGCCAAGAAAACTGCCACCACTTGTCCAGGTAATTAACTGGACTTAACAACACTGACTTGAAGATTAACAATACTGACTTGAAGTCTCTCTCACACACACAAAGAGAGAGAAAGAGAGAGGCATAGAAAAAGACAGACACGCACAGAGAGAGAGAGACAGAGAGAGAGAGAGAGTGGACAGTGAGAGAGAGAGAGAGAGAGAGAGAGAGAGAGACAAAGAAATTGAATGGATCACAGAAAAGAGGGGTCAGCCTATTCTCTAATTAAGATGGCAGAGCATTCATTCAGATAATACCCACTTTTCCTACATCAAGGCTTATAATTTGTTTAATAGATGTGTTCAAGCAATTTGTATCAGAGAGAGAGACAGAGAGAGACAGAGACAGAGAGAGACAGAGAGAGGGACAGAGAGACAGAGAGAGGGACAGAGAGACAGAGAGAGGGACAGTGAGAGAGAGAGAGAGAGAGAGAGAGACAGAGAGACAGAGAGAGACAGAGAGAGGGACAATGAGAGAGAGAGAGAGAGAGAGAGAGAGAGAGAGACAGAGAGAGACAGAGACAGACAGAGACAGAGAGAGGGACAGTGAGAGAGAGAGAGAGACAGAGAGAGAGAGAGAGAGAGAGAGAGAGACAGAGAGAGAGACAGTGAGAGAGAGAGAGAGAGACAGAGAGAGACAAAGAAATTGAATGGATCACAAAAAAGAGGGGGCAGCCTATTCTCTAATTAAGACGGCAGAGCATTCATTCAGATAATACCCACTTTTCCTACATCAAGGCTTATAATTTGTTTAATAGATGTGTTCAAGCAATTTGTATCAGAAAGAGAGACAGAGAGAGACAGAGAGAGGGACAGTGAGAAAGAGAGGGACAGAGAGAGACAAAGAAATTGAATGGATCACAAAAAAGAGGGGTCAGCCTATTCTCCAAAATAGTCAGGAGAATAATCAGCCTCTTCTCCAAAGCACCTGAGGGTAGGACAAGAAGTAACAGGTGGAATCTTCTTAAAGAGAGATTCAACCTAGAATTATGAGAAATTTCCTGGCAGTGAGAACAATTAATCAGTGTAACATCTTGCATCCAGAAGTTGTGACTGCTCCATCACTGGAGGTTTTCAAGAAGAGATTGGACAACCATTTGTCTGGAATGGCATAGCTTCTCCTCCTTGAGCAGAAGACCTTCAAAGCCCCTCCACAACCTATTATTCATTAAAGAACAAATGTTCATTATTTCAAAAACAAGACGTAAGATCTGACCCCAGATATGTGGGTCACATCTCCAACACTTTGTCTTTAAGTGATTTGTCAATAGTTAAGCAAAAGTTCATTTTTTAAAAAAAAAAATCACTTAGTCTTTAATGGAATCTTAAATATTAAAAGTTCACATTATGTCAATGAAATGAGATCTGAACAGTTATATTAGCCTTTGTGAAAGATCATAAAAGGCCAGCACATTGATGCTTTTTTTAAAAAAAAATGTAATACTGAATACTATTATGGAAAAGTCAAAAATTGAGGTTGGATGTTAATTCGTTATTCTACCGCAGCAGAGGGAACAGGAGGCTCTTCAGCCAACACAACATATGTGCATGCTTCAAATCCAAAAATACACTAAGTCAGAAGCTTGTCCACCCCAAGGATAAAACAACCAGACAGAAACTGAGCAACATGGTGTATGCAGTACAATGTAGTGAGCTATGTGCAGATCTGTACATTGGGGAAACAAAACAGTCACTTCACAAATGCATGACACAACATAGGAGAACAAACATATCAGGATTAGGTTCAGCAGTCCATCTGCATTTAAAAGTCAAAGGCCACTTTGTCTTTTGTCAAAAGGTCGCTTTTGAAGACAGCAAGGTCCACATTTTGGACAGAGAAGACCACTGGTTTGAAAGAGGCCATCTATGACAAAATTGAACAGCCCTCCCTTAACAGAGGGGGAGAGATACAACATCATCTATCTCCAGTCTACAATTCAGCAGTTCCAAGAAGGCTCCACACCCATTTGCACCACTCAGGTGACCCTGAGGACACAGACAAACCTCCAAGTGGCCTCAACAACCCTCTAAAAGGATGCAAAGGACCAGCTGTCTGCAAGGAACATAAATCCTTCCATTCCCCACTATTCAGTCAGAGCTGAGGAAGCTTCTTGGGTGAGAAGTGAAACATCTTCAAAGGAAAACCAGAAAGTCCAGTTGAAGAAACACCTTTGGGACAACCATGACTTGGATGATGGAGAACCTCCATAGACATTTAGAGGGAATCAATGCATGCCTTTTTTTTTCTTTTTCCCTCTCTCTTCCACATTTCTCTCTTCCACTTTCCTTCCCTTTCCTTTCCTACTACTTGCTTTTGTATTCTTGTATCTAATAAGCTAATACATAAAATGTATTCAGAGGGAAACATGTTACGGTGGGTCCCTACTACGAACACCTCCAATTAGATTCAGATAGACCCGTGATGATGAACCTATGGCATGCAGACCTCTCGGTGGGCATGCGCACCATCGCCAGCTGCTTTTCTGGTTTCTAATGTGCACTGCTGGAGCCCCAGGAACCAGAAAATCAAGTGGCCGGCGTACATATGCACCAGCCATCTGATCTTCGAGTTTCCGGGGCTCCGGCATGCACACATATGTGTGTTCCAGTTTGAGTGCTCTGTGCCAAAAAGATTCTGTTAGGAAGTGATAATTACTTAACTTGTTGGGTTGGCAATATATAAAACCTCAATATAGCTTTAAGACTGTATTGCTGTATTGCATCATAATGTGTCCTGATTGGTTAGCTCTGTATTGCATCATAATGTGTCCTGATTGGTTAGCTCTGTAGCCAATGGCCTTAAGAGGGAGCTTGAAACATAGTTTATTTCTCTCTCTCTGCTGCTCTCTGCTGCTCTTTGCTGAATGTCACTGATCGTTAGTGCTCTTTGCTGTGTTAGCTACTGTTTGCAACTGTTTATTGTGCATGACTACGACAACTGGTAAGAAGACTTTGGTATTGGAATATCCCTGGACTATTGTTTTTATATATATATATATATATATATATATATATATATATATATAATTTTTATTAATTAAAATAATATTACAAACAACATATACAATACTTCACCATGTGCTATACATAAGAAAGGAAGATTTAGTTTTTCGGATATATCCTCATAAATGCCAAAATCCATGTTCTCGGGGTACAGGTACAGAAGCATCCAATTTTCCCAACACATAGTCCACAAATGGTTTCCAAGTTTTCCAGAAAACATCTTCTTTATAGTCTCCATTTTTAACTTTAATATCACATGTCATTTTATCGTTTAAGGCTAATTTCCACATTTCACAATACCATTCTTCTATTTTAAAATTCACCTCTAATTTCCAATATCTGGCTATTATAATTCTACCAATTATAATCATAATTCTAATCAATTCTTTCTCATATTTTGTTGGTTCTATTTCCTTAATTATCAACAGTAATATAGATTCTGGTCTCAATATTATTACTTTCCCCATCATTTCAAATATCATTTGAACACTCTTGCACACTCTTGCTACTCTAGGGTTGCCCTGCGAATTCCTCAACAGGTTCGCCATCACAGAGATAGACCAAAATCCAGATCTACTTCGACGCTCCCAGTTCATCAGTACCGCAGATGTCAAAATGCAGCTTCGTTCAACAACTGGCCCCTTTCGCTCGCCTGCCCACATAATGCTCCGTCAGATTCCTCAGAAATGTTTGGACTTAACAAATAGATGCTAGCAACAAGCCTCTTCAGCCTGATGAAAATGCAAGGGCATGAATTCCTTAATTTTGTTTTTTTTTTCCCCCATCCTCTTAGCTATTTGTTTCGTGAAGGATGAGAGAAGCAGCCTGGAACAATAGCCTCGGCTTCTGTTAACAGCAGGATAGCTTGGTAACCTGAGGATGAAGCTATGAACGATGCATGGTATTTCTGGAAGGGTTTGCTCTGTGACATCCAGCGAGATACAGTGAGGACTTTAGCGATTTTCTTTTTCAGCTGATAAAGTCCTAAAATCTGCAGCGTTTAAGAAAACACAGGCATTTTTTTTAAAGGCTCATGGGCAGTTTTTTTTTTCTTTCACTATCTTCCCTGCTCTGTTAAGTGTGAGTTTTTTCACTCATTGTCTTTTCTTGATGAGGCAAAATCAATAGGGGCCTGTACCCATGGTGAAATCCATTTTTTTTTTTACTATTGGTTCTGTGGGTGTGGCTTGGTGAGCATGGCAGGGGAAAGACACTGCAAAATCTTCATTCCCACCTCACTCCAGGGGAAGGATACTGCAAAATCCCCATTCCCTCCCCACTCCTGGGGGAAAAATATTGCAAAATCTCCATTCCCACCCCACTCTGGGGCCAGCAAGTTCTGGAGAACTGATAGCGGAAATTTTGAGTAGTTTGGAGAACCGGCAAATACCACCTCTGGCTGGCCCCAGAGTGGGGTGGGAATGGATATTTTTCAATATCCTTCCCCTGGAGTGGGGAGGGAATAGGGATTTTGCAGTATCCTTTCCATAAGAGTGGGGAGGGAATGGGGATTTTGCAGTATCCTTCCCCTGGAGTGGGGAAGGAATGGGGATTTTGCAGTATCCTTTCCCTAAGAGTGGGGAGGGAATGGGGATTTTGCAATATCCTTCCCCTGGAGTGGGGTGGAAATTGATATTTTGCAATATCCTTCCCCTGGAGTGGGGTGGGAATGGAGATTTTTCAGTAGCCTTCTCCCAGGAGTGAGGTGGGAATGGGGATTTTGCAGCATCCTTCCCTGGAGTGGGGAGGGAATGGGGAATTTGTAATATCCTTCCCCTGGAGTGGGATGGGAATGGAGATTTTGTAGTATCCTTCCCCTCCTATGCCCACTAAGCCATGCTTACCAAGCCACAGCCACACCCACCAAGCCACACCCACAGAACCGGTAATAAAAAAAATGAATTTCACCAGTGATGAAGGGTCAAATATATCATTAGTCTCGAGTTCCTTCATGCCCACAAGAGATCGAAGCTCAGTCCTCCTTGAATTCCATTGATTCTTATCTCCCACTGATTTGCTTTGACCGTTAGTAGTTCAGATTCCTGTAGAGAGCTTTAGCATACGGTAAACCTATATATTCATTTAAATTGCCTGGACTCCTGATTTCCCACACCTGATATGTATTCTCTGATTTGTTTTTTTTATTTTTTTAATGCCAGAAAAGTTGCTGGAATAAATTCTGCCATGCCAGTGGTGACTGTCATAGTTGTAGAACATAAATTTGGAAAAGAGGCAAATTTCAAATTTTCTGGCTAAGGACCCTTCTCAGAAGCCTATATTTTGTACCCAACGAAATCCTTTTCCTTTGCTCAGTCAAGTAGCAAATTTAGAATATCTGCTTATTTCTTGTAAAACCTTCGTAGTATTAAGCCGCATAACCCAGTGAAAATGTGTGTTTTTGCTGAGGGAACACACATTATGAACCTATTATCACTCTTGTAAATACTGGTACTTGCAATTCTAGGTTTTTTTTTTTTTAAAAAAAGCTTTTATTAACCCAATAGCGTGTCAGTGTTGTGGAAAATCAATTGTATCCCACGACAATGAAACAAGCAGATAAAAGCTTTAATGATCACAAAGCTTAGAATAACTTAAAATCCCAGCATGAAAATCTTCCTTTTGGTACTTTACTATATAAAATTTAGTTGTCATTCTAAGTATATGCCTTCCAAATATCTAATAATATTAAGATGGAGCTGTTGTTGGAGTCGGACAGTTAAGAGGCTGAGGGCCAGTCCTGGACTCAGGGGAAGGCCGGGACAAGGGCACTGCATTGGAGGCAGAGATGGGGCCATCTGGAAGTGATGCATGGACTCCGGAGCCTCCAGAGGTGGATAGCAGAGAGGCAGAGGAACAGGAGGAGCCTGTTCCTAGCACACACATGCGCAGAACTGCCAGAAGGCAAGAGCAGCTGAAGCAAAAAGGACAACTCAGGAGTAAGGCCAGAAGATGATTGGCCACTCCTATAAAGCTTAAAAGAGCAGCCACGAGCCGTTGGCTTCTTCATAGAAAAGCAACGTTGATTCCAATGCTTCTTGTCAGCGTCTCTTGAACTTTGTGGGGTTTTTGCCGAGAAAAGCTTCTGGCAGGTTGCCAAAGACATCAAAGGTTGGTGATAAGGCCGAAGAATTTGTTTTGGACTAAAGCTGAGAATGAATTAATTCTTAGCTGTTTTAATAAAGTAAATTAAAATAAGTTTTAAGGCTGAAAATGCAACGCGCAGAGGCCAAAAACAGGGTTTGCAGAGGCTGAAAATGTGACGTGCAGAGATGGTGATCGGTGGCGATGTACTGTTATGATCCCCACAGCCTGGAACGGGTCTAAAACGGGGTGTGCGAAAGCCGAGAACACGGCATGCGGAGGCAGAAAATGGCTGAAGGCTGGGGGCCAGTGGGTGGGCAGGGCTTCAGCAACATTCGGTATATAAGATGCACGACAATTTTCACCCACTTTTGGGGGGGGGGTGGAAAGTGTGTCTTATACTCCAAAAAGTACAGTAGCTCAAATGTGCCAAGGATCAGAAGATATCGTAGATTCAATGAATCGTGAATTAGATACGTGGATACTACGCTAATCCCAATGTTTGCTTGATCAAAGTCAGTCTGATCGATGTATTTCTCTATTAATTCAAAAGTGCTTCATAATTCTGCCCCAGAGGAACTTCACCAATGCTACACATTCTGCTGAAATTCAAAACGATGTCAGAAGTTAATAACTACAGGCTCCTCTTGATGGAGTATAATTCGTATAAATATTTTAGCCCGGCCTTCCTTTTCCATCTCAGCAGGCATGAATTAATTGCTGTTTCCTTGGCCTTTAACAATAGATGCAAACCTTATTTCAGCCTTTGGTTGATTGAAAGTCAGGCACAAAAATATTTGCCGCTAATGATATTCACTTCCAGCACAATAAAAGTTGCAAATGAAGTCCTTTGTCAGAATTTCTCCGTGACAGATCATAGAGACATTATGCAACCTCCTCAGTTTGCAGTAATGTGTTCCAAATTCAGTTGGCTTTAGCCATAAGCCATTGCAGTTTTAAAAAAAGGGGAGGGGTGGGAGAAAGTGAGGACAGAAAAGAAACAGAACATCTAAAATTTGCAGAAGTATACATTGATTGCAATGGCATTAATTAGCTAGATAGTTACTTATAAAAAATATATGCCATCTGCCATTAGATTGTAGGTTGTTTAGAATGACAAAGATGTTCAGAATAAGAAAGCAATCGAAATGTAAAACCTGACATCAAAATAAAATGAATTCTGCTATCCACTGTTGAAAAGCCTCCATTGCGAACGCTGTGTGAAAAATATATATATATAGTTTTTAATCTTCTTTCTGAATACAAAAAGAGTGGGAACTCAGGAGTTGAGGTACTCTAAGGAAGCAAGGCTGGGGAATTCTGGGAGTCCACAGATCTGAAAGTTGTTGTTAAGGAACATGCACAGAGTAACCCTTGAGTAGCAAGGTTGTGCACATGAGAAAATGGCTGAGAGTGATTGTGAGTAAGCACTGTCAATAAACAGACACACTGAGTTGTGATATTCTTTTACTTTTAGGAAAAAGTAAAGCAAAATTCAATAAACAATCCAGGTCATACACAGATAAAGATAGTTAAATTGTCAATCCAGGGATATTCCAAGAACAAAGTCTTCTTACCAGTTGTTGTAGTCATATGTAATAAAACAGTTCTTTTTCAAGTTGCAGACAGGAACAAGTACAGCAGTAAAACAATCAGGAAAACAGTAGAAAACAACAAGTAGCAATGATCAAGCAGTGATCATGTAGAAAGAACAGGCAGTGAGGAGCAGAGGTAGCAATTATAATGTAATAAGAAAAAAATAAGCCATGATTCAAGCTTCCTCTTAAATACATTGGCTACAGAGCTAGCCAATCAGAATACAGTATGATGCAATACAGCATTGCAGTCTTAAAGCTATACATTACATTTTGACTGCAAACATGCATTGATGGTTTATATATATTGCCAACCCAACCAGTTTGAGGAAACCCCAGTGGCGGTATTTAGCCGCTTTAGACCAATTCGGGTGAACTGGTAGGGGTGACCTGTGGGTGACCCCACACCGCCCACGTGCCCCGGCGCTATGCTATCCTATTTAGTCATGTTTTCTAAGCCACCTGCATGCATGCAAGCTGTATGTTAGAGCAAAGCGCATGCGTGAAAGGCCATGTGCATGTCCGCAAGGCGTGCCCACGTTCAAATTTTTGGTGCACGAAAAACCTGTGGTAAAATTATGTGAAACCAGGCTGAGTAGACTGAGTAGCGAGGGGATGAAGTGGGGAGACTGATTTTTTTTTTTTCATTTTGTTTTGTTCACAAATCAGTGTTGCAGTTTTGGGTCTAGTAATCAGGCCATTGATGAAAAATACTTACCTTGACTGAAATGATGCAGAAAGAAATGATGGCCAAAGATTTGTGAGGTATTACATGGGGTATCTATAGGATGTGTTGATTACAGAGAACACGGATCAATAAACAATGATTTTTCACATCTTCTGGATCCTTTTCTTAATGTAAAACTATAAATGTGTTTTTAAGAGTGGGGTGAAAACACAGTGATTTTTGAAAGAGCAGCACTGGCTCCCTTTATTTATAGAAATAGAATGCAAATAGGAATAGGAATAGGAATAGGAATAGGAATAGGAATAGGAATAGGAATAGGAATAGGAATAGGAATAGGAATGGAATGGAATGGAATGGAACAGAAAGGAGTAGAGTAGGAGTAGGAGTAGGAGTAAGAATAGAATAGAATAGAATAGAATAGAGTAGAGTAGAGTAGAGTAGAGTAGAGTAGAGTAGAGTAGAGTGTAAAGTAGAGTAGAGTAGAGTAGAGTAGAGTAGAGTAGAGTAGAATAGGAGTAGGAGTAGAATAGGAGTAGGAGTAGGAGTAGGAATAGGAATAGGAATAGGAGTAGGAATAGAGTAGAATAGGAGTAGGAGTAGGAGTAGGAATAGAATAGAAGTAGGAATAGGAGTAAGAATAGAATAGAATAGAATAGAATAGAGTAGAGTAGAGTAGAGTAGAGTAGAGTAGGAGTAGAGTAGGAGTAGGAGTAGGAGTAGGAGTAGGAGTAGGAGTAGGAGTAGGAGTAGGAGAAGAGAAGAGAAGAGAAGAGAAGAGAAGAGAAGAGAAGAGAAGAGAAGAGAAGAGAAGAGAAGAGTTGGACGGGACCTTGGAGGTCTTCTAGTCCAACCCTCTGCTTAGGCAGGAGACCCTGTATCATTTCAGACAAGTGGCTGTCCAGTCTCTTCTTATAAAAACACCAGTGTAGGATCACTCACAAGGGTGGCAAGTCATTCCACCAATTAAATTGTTTAATTGGGTCAATCTATTGGAATTATATTTACTTTGGCTGGGGCAGGCAACAACTGCAAACCATGGGGATATGACATTGACAGTTGTGGAAACACTGGAGGTGTCATTTAAAAAAAAATAGGTGAAAAATAAGTGTATGAAACCACATCCATTGTTTTTTAATTAGATTTATATGCTGCCCTTCTCCAGAGACTCAGGGCGACTTACAATGCGTTAAGCAATAGCCTTCATACTTTTGTATATTTATACAAAGTCAGCTTATTGCCCCCACAAACTGGGTCCTCAATTTACCTACCTTAGAAAGGATGGAGGGCTGAGTCCATCTTGAGCCTGGTGAGATTCGAACTTACACTAATTGCAGACAGCTGAATGTTAATAACAGACTTTAGTCTGCTGAGCCACCAGGCTCTTTTTTGCATTTTTTTAATGCAAAAAAATTTTTGCACATTTTTTGCTGGAAAAAATGTGAAAGATTGCTGAGTATCAGATGTTTTGACCCTGAGTTTCAGATGCTGAGTCTGGGGCTCGGTTGGGGGCAGTGGTGAAATTCAATTTTTTTTTACTACTGGCTGTGGGAGTGGCATGGTGGGCACGGTGTGGCATAGTGGATGTGGCTTGGTGGGTGTGGCAGGGGAAGGATACTGTAAAATCTCCATTCCCTCTCCACTTCTGGGGGAAGGATACTGCAAACTCCCCCTTCCCTCCCCACTCCTGAGGGAAGGATACTGCAAAATCTCCATTCCCACCCCACTCTGGGGCCAGCCAGAGGTGGTATTAGCCGGTTCTCAAAATTTCTGCTACCGGTTCTCCAGAACCTGTCAGAACCTGCTGAATTTCACCCCTGGTTGGGGGCCACAAATTATAGAGTGGGACCATCTCCAAACCAAGGATAAAATCACCCCAATTCCTCCTTTAGAAAGAGCGATTTTTATATACTGCCTGATTCGATGGACAATAGAGAGTGAAATTTTCCTGACAACACAATCTGGCCAGATTGATTACTAACAGTACATGCATTCTAATCCACGACATCATTAAACTGTCAACTAAAATCTATATTTGCTGCAAATATACCCTAAACCCTTTAGAGAAAACTACTGCACTTGCAAAGAAATGTAGATTAGTGTCTAAGCTCTCCTCAAACACAAGGCTATTAAGTTTCCACTTATAGAACAGAATGCTTGTTATTGGAATGTAGCAAATTTTCAGAGCTGGATGAGATTTGCAGGAAAAAAAAGTTGGAGGAACTTCACCAATCCCAATAATTTTACTGGAAATTTAACTTGGATTAATTACAACCAAGTGTAATGGTTACACTGCAACCAGAGCTGGCAGCAGACTCGTAGGATGAGGAGGTTGGGGAGGAACTTGGAACTTCTGTAGTCTGGGGAAGGCTCTGGTGAATGCTCTGCGTCAGACGCAGAGATACAGCTGGGGCCATCCGACATTTCCCAGCCACCGGAGAGGCAGCTGCCTTTGGAGGCTGAGATGAGCGAGGAGGAAGAACATCTGGGGCCTGTTCCAGATGCACGTATGCGCACAGCAGTTAGGAGAGGTGAGCAATGGAGGACAAGGAGTCAACTCAGGAAGCAAAGCAAACGTGGACGCTGAATGGCCCGTCTCTGGCTGGGGAATATATAGAAGGAAAGGGGAGTGGCGGTCATAGGAGACAACCGTTGGTATTTCTGAAGATTTTGCTCATGGTGTTTTGTGCCACAAAGACTGCTTGCCAGAACTTAATTTGCAGCTTTTCAGCCTTGCAATTATCGCAAGGAACTGATAAGGTCTGTTACTGCCGTTAACTCTTTGAAGAACTAATGCCTGGACTTTTCGGTGGGTGAATGCCATTCATTCACAAGAGGTAAATAAAGAGGGTTTTTTTCATGACATGTTTCTTGTTTCTTCTAAGGCTGGGTTAGAATAGTGGGTCGCTTGGTCCATAGGGAAGTTTTGTAACTTTTATTATTAATTTGATCAGGATTGATCACTTATAGCTTTTATGTACAGTGAGAGCTTATGCACCGAAGACAAAATCCTTGTTTGTCCAATCACACTTGGCCAATAAAGAGGTTACTCATGCTGGCTTTTACCATCACAGTAGTTAGAACATAGAAAATCAGACCTTGGAGGTCTTCTAGTCCATCCCCCTGCTTAGGCAGGAAACCCTATGCCATTTCAGACAAATGGTTATCCAACATCTTCTTAAAAACTTCCAGTGTTGGAGGATTCACAACTTCTGGAGGCAAGTGGTTCCACTGATTAATTGTTCTAACCATCAGGAAATTTCTCCTTGGTTCTAAGTTGCTTCTCTCCTTGATTAGTTTCCACCCATTGCTTCTTGTCCTGCCTTCAGGTGCTTTGGAGAATAGCTTGACTCCCTCTTCTTTGTGGCAGTCCCTGGGATATTGGAAGACTGCTATCACGTCACCCCAGGGGTGAAATCTAAAATTTGTTACTACAGGTTCTGTGGACGTGGCTTGGTGTGTGTGTGTGTGTGTGTGGAGGGGGGGTAATGTGACTGGGTGGGCGTGGCCCATTTTTTTTACTTTTAAAACCATTTTTTACATGTAAAACCATGTAAAAAAATGCTTTCAAAAGGCTCTGACGATCCCAGCTGAGGCTCTGATGATCGCGTGGCTCAGCTGGGCATGGGGGGTGGGGGCAGGGACTTTTGCTAGCGGTTCTCCGAACTGCCTGCCGCCATCGCTACTTACTCGCCCGAGCTGGTCCGAACTGGGAGCATTTCACCCCATTCCTGCTTTTCATTAGACTAGACATACCCAAGTCCTGCAACCATTCTTCATATGTTTTATTACCTTATTATATTTATTATTTTATTATAGTTTATTACTTTATACCATCCTTCCAACAATGAACATTCCTCACAGGTTGTCTTCTATTTACAGCCATTTGTTTAGGGACCATTCAAAGTTACAAGGTCACTGAAAAATTGACTTACAACTGGTCCTTTCTCTTAGCATTCCAGGGCTGGGTTCTAAATTTTTTTACTACTGGTTCGGTGGGCGTGGCTTATTTTGTGGGTGTGGCTTATTTTGTGGGCGTGGCTTGGTGGGGGGAGGTAATGTGACTGGGTGGGCATGGCCAACTTTTTTTTTTTTTTTTACTTTTCAAAACATTTTTTCTACAACCTTAAGAGGTTGCAGAAAACAATGCTTTGAAAAGCCTCTGACGATCCCAGCTGAGCAGTAGGATCATCAGAGGTTTTTTTTTTTAACTTTTAAAAGCATTTTTTCAGCCGAAGAGGTTGATAAGGTGGGTGGGGTAAGCGAGCAGTGCCCGTGCCGGGGACCGCTTCGGGTGCGTGGCCAGCCAATGTTATTACCGGTTCTTGGAACTACTACAATTTTTTACTATCGGTTCTTGCAAACCGGTGCAAACCGGGAGCAAACCACCACTGCAGCATTCCCACGGTCATGTGATTAAAATTTGGGTACTTAGTGACAAACGTGTAGTTTGCAACAACCCACCTAACAATCAGATTGCTTAGCAACAGAAATTCTGGTCACAAAATCAAGGACTATCTGTTCTCTACCTAACCTTTGAAATCATCAACCACCACTCCAGAATTTTTTGAAAGAAGAGTTCATAGTTTATCATTTGCTGCATTGGTACGACCGGTGGGTTTGTGAGTGTGTCCGTAACTACAGTCTCCATGCTCTTTTCTTTCTCTGCATGGATACTTAATTTTACGGCCCAGATTTCAATTGCTAATGAGTTCGGCATTTCTTGAATATATAATTTCTCCACACAGTAATCATGTGCTCTTTTTTTATCCTTTGGGCCAAAATCGGTGTCCTAGTGAAGTCAGGGAAAATTACAATCAAATTTGTGGCATTAAGAGTGTTGTCCCCTTGAGCCAGATTTTTAGATTAGTTCAGTTTCGGTATGAGCGCTAAGAAAATAATATTTCGTTCCACAGATAAGGAATGCTCTACGGCGGCTTTCAATGAAAGCAATTCTTTTGTAGCTACCTTCTGCAATTTTCATGCAGAGTAACCTTAAGCTTGGAGGTGGAACTCCAGTGTGGGTTAGCTGCTGAAGCCTACAAAGCAACCATTGTTTGTCTAGGTAGGCCTTGTGGGAACCCGAATTAAAGCTGTTTGTCTCATTCTCCTCTCTATGAGGATTTAATATCCATGCCTTGATGGGATGGCTTTTTATGCAATCCAAAGGCCAAGAGATAAAAGGATCTCCATTCAACCTACGTCCCTAACTTTAACTGCAAGCTGTGTCCATCTATTTAGTAGAATGCACTCCTATAACCAGCCACAACCGATAACAAAAGCCAAGTGGCACAGGTGAGTAGATTTACAAGCAGCTAACACCCGCAAATCATAAATTCCTTCAGTGGCACAAGATGAAGAGCCCCCATCCATACCGTGGTCCCATTGGTACAAAGACCATCGTACATTTTTCCTAGGACTAACATGTCTCATTCACAGCTAGAGGCTGTTTAATACTTGGGGGGGGGGGGGGATAACATAATGTGACACGAGAGAAACAATCATGATTAATGTCAAAAGAGAGAGAGAGGAGCATTACTACAAAATTGAAGGTGTTTTTTTTTTTGCCTATTCGAGTCATTCAGTCCAATTTCATCACCTTCTAACTTGTCTTGGCATTATAACCTTTTGATGCTTGCGATGTCCCAGGGTCATGGGATCAAATAATTTAACAACCGGTTCTCTGCCCTAATGACTGGGTGAGTAGGCGTGGCTATGTTGGGCGTGGCCAGGGGGTGGGACAGGCAGCACTTGGCCTCTTGCACCCCCCCCCCGGGAGCTTCCCCCCCCATGACCAACCCCTGTGACCCGTTTTGGGCCTAGTAGGCCTTCCTGCAGCCTGGTCATGGGGGGAGGGGGGAGCATGTGCCACTTCCCCCTGTATCTCATTTTGGGCCTAGTAGGCCTCCCTGCACTTACCTGAGAGGCAAACTGAGGCACGGGGGAGGGGACACCTGGAAAGGGCAGGGCAGGGAGGGCTGGAGCGGGGCAAGCCAGAAATTTAACAACCGATTCGCTCGAACCGGCCAGAACCAGCTGAATCCCACCGCTGACGTGATCCCTTTTGGCAAACTTCTGACAAGCAAAGTCAATGCAGAAGCCAAATTCACTTAACAACTGGGTTACTGTTTTATACAAGAGTTGGAACGCCGCTCAGTTCTGATGTATCAAAATCTTAGTTTCTCCAGCGTTTTTTCTGAGTTGATTTCTCTTCCATTTCTACTCCAGTCTATTGTTTGCTTTAGCAGGTTTCCCCTTTCACTTCCTCTAATGTTTTCTTTCTTCGTAACCTCGCCATGTCTTCCTTCTCAATCTTCCCCTGCCTCTGAAGGAGTTATTTTGGGAGTTTAAATGGTTGTGCGTATGTAATGGGGCTGATTTCTAAGGCAGTGTCGGCTACATAAACTGGGATTATTGTTATTTTTTTTAAAAAAAAAACCAGTATCTACGACATGAGCTAGCACAGTATAGAAAAAGCTCAGTTCTGCTGAGCGTTTAAACTGGGACATAAAAAATTTGTGAAAAAAAGAAGAAGAAGAAGAAGAAAAGGTTTGTGTCAGCAAAGAGTGTGCTAAATATATTTTTTAAAAAGGCATAATGTCTTTGGTGAATGGACCTTTGGGGAAAAAAACCGGTTAAAAAAAAATGTTAGACTGGATGAACTAAAGCTGTGAATTTACCAGATATTCTTGCAAGACAATCAAGCCGTTTTGGATATTTACAATGCAGGAACTCTTCAATTAATCCATCTGAATAGATCTGGAAGGGACCTTGGAGGTCTTCAAGTCCAACCCCCTGCTCAAACAGGAGACCTTATACCATTCCAGAGAAGTGACTGTCTAGTCTCTTCTTAAAAAGGCCCAGTGATGGAGCACCCACTACTTCTGGAGGCAAGTTGTTCCACTGGTTAATTGTCCTCATTGTTGAGGACAATTTCCAGCTTGCTTCTTTCCTTGATTAGTTTCCATCCTTCTTCCATGCTTGTCTCCTGGATTATCTTAAATGTGCTTTTTCTTCAAGAGGCAACTGGACTTTCTGATTTTCCTTTGAAGAACGTTTCGCTTCTCATCCAAGAAGCTTCTTCAGCTCTGACTGGGTGGTGGGAAATGGAAGGATTGATACTCCTTGCAGACAGCTGATCATTTGCATCCTTTTAGAGAGTCATTGAGGCCTCCAAGTGGCCTCAAGGACCCTCTGAAAGGATGCAAAGGACCAGCTGTCTGCAAGGAGTATCAATCCTTCCATTCCCCCACCATCCAGTCAGAGCTGAAGAAGCTTCTTGGATGAGAAGCGAAATGTCTTCAAAGACAAACAAGAAAGTCCAGTTGCCTCTTGAAAAAAGCACCTTTGGGACAACACTGACCTGGATGACGGAGAATCTCCATAGACCTCTCCTTGATTGGTTTTTATCCTTTCCATCTACTCTTCTCCCAGGGTAGAAGAAAATCTGAGCATAAAGTTTTCTCTGCCTAGTTGGGACTTTATGATGATCTTTCTCTCTTTTCTGCAGATCCATCTGGGGCATTAACCTTCTCAGAAAATAGAATATCCATTGTCTTTGGAAGCACCACAGGTGCTTCTTCAGCTCTGAGTGGATGGTGGGGAAGGGAAGGATTGATATTCCTTGCAGCCAGCTGGTTGTTTGCATCCTTTTAGAGGGTCGTTGAGGCCACTTGGAGGTTTCTCTGTGTCCTCAGGGTCACCTGAATAGTTCTCCTGGTTCCTGTAGTCTGCCATTTTTCCCTCTGGAAATCCATTCCTACTCCCGCACCATCCCAAGGGTCTTCATCCCAAATTCTATAGCTGAAAGTCTGTAGAGATTCTCACTCATCCAGGTCATGGTTGTCCCAAAGGTGCTTTTTCAGGAGGCCACTGGACTTTCTTCTTGTTGTTGTTTTCTTTTGAAGACGTTTTGCTTCTCATCCAAGAAGCTTCTTCGGCTCTGACAAGATAGCGGGAATAGAAGGATTTATATTCCTTGCAGACAAAGCTGGTCCTTTGCATCCAGTCATTGAGGCCGCTTGGAGATTTATCTGCAAAAGACAGATCTGCAAAAATGGCAGGAAGAAAGAATCTCCCCTCCCCCCCCCCCAATTTTGATATTAACCAGAATACTTGGGAACATCTTAGGACGCACACATTATTTTTATTTATTTATTTATTTACTGTGCCTCCTATTTCCTCTATAAGGTCAATCTGGGCAGCTTAGAAGTTATAAAATAAATAAATAATAATAATTAAAAGATTAAAACTACACCGATTATGGTCTCCCAAAGGTGCTTCTTTCAAGACTTTCTGGGTTTTCTTTGAAGACAT